>VYZP01038674.1:17074-44712 GCA_013400635.1 Hypocryptadius cinnamomeus | reverse complement strand
TTGTGGGCTGTCCGTAGCACAATCCAGAAAGAACTTAGATGTAACTTTAACTACAGGTTCAGAAAAATGGTGTAAGGTGAGGTCTAACTTTCTTGAGAAAAACTGATTTAGAAGGGAATGCATTAAGTGATCAGAACTAGAGTTCATTAAATTGAGGCTGATGATATCTCTGAACTGGATTCTTCTTTGGATGTCTAGTTCAGCTGTAGGTATGCAGACAAGGACTATAAAGAGTAGAACTTACAACCACTAACTGGAGNTAAAGAAGAGTAGATCTTACAACCAGTACACCACCCAGGTTTATTGCATGTCTCAGAGGAAGATGGAATAGCATTGAATGAGTAGTCTTCATCTTACAAAGTCAAATTCACAAAATGAAATAAAATACTTTGTGTTCTAAAATCAAAATTAGTCATATAGATTGGAGAAGGAAACATTCATTCAGCAGGAAACTCCAATATTTTGATGTGTGTTTACAGCCAGAGCAAGAATGAGATATTAAAGCTTTTACTGAGTAGAATTTTCCCTGAAAGCTGTTATTGACAGTATGAGAATACTCAATTTTTTTTTTTAATCGACTCCAGATATGATCACAATTTGTAAGTCTAAAAGTACTGAGATTTTTGGATTGTGTCCTACAGGAAGAAATAACTTTATTCTTTTGACTCTTATGACTTTGAGCAGTCCAACTGGACTGAAAGATGGCAGTGGGAATACTCATGGGACAAGAAAGAGTTGTGATCAGAACCACACAGAGGTGCCACCATTTGCAAGGACTTTGCCCACGTCTCACATTGAAGTATTGCAGATGAGAACTTGAATGCAGTGATAGCTGTATGTGAAAGCTTGAGCAGTATCTCCATGCAGTCCTTGACTCGTGCTGGTGTGGTTTGTCCTTTGCCTTTATATGCACCAAATTCAGCCACAACACTTTTTAGATAAAAAAGTATTACATGTATTTAGTAGTCAATTTGAAAATGTTAAACTTCTCAATTATTATTACATAAATGGTTTTTGAAGAGGATAATCACCATCATGGACTGGTTTTATAAAACACAAACTGTCTAGTTTTCAGCTACAAAACAGCTCCCAAACTACAACTGGCTTCCAACTTTTAAAATGGCCTAACAAATGTTCTTGAAATGTGCTGAGAGCAATTTGTACTTACTTGGAAGTCTGGTGTAAAAATCATATACGTCTGACAGGCAGTTAAACCTCTGTGGGATGGGAGAAAATCCCGTTTTAATGGAATTGCTTGGAAGTATCCTATAGCGCTGCTCTATTCAGTTTTCCTACAGCTTTGCTTTGCTTCCTTATTCCTCATTCTTCTGAACCTCTACTGCAGAGACTGCTTCCAGACATTTATCCTCACACTCACTAAGTCTCAAGGGAAATTATGCTTGTGGTCAGTCCACATATATTTCTCGTTTAATACCAATTTTCTAACCCTGCACTATCTTCGTCTTCATTGCATCATCCTCAGAAAATTACTGTCCCCCATTTTCTCAATGCATTTATCAGCCTTGATATTCTTTGCTGGTCTGTGGGAACCACAATTCCTCCCATAGTGGTCTTGCTTCAGATACACAAGCAGTCTGTATTCTACCCTCATTCAGATTCTGTCCAGATGCATCCACCCTAATCTTTTGCTTATCTAATCCTGGTCCTTTGGGCAAAGTCTGAAATGAGGCTAAGAACTCAATGACTGGAAAAGTGCCAACATGCCTTCCATTCTGTAGTAATTTATCACAGATTTTAGAAATGAAATTTTCCAGGATATAATTATAGAGATGGACAGTGTCCATTTATTAGAAGTCCCATGCTCTGGTCTATCAGTTACAGGTGTTGCTGGCTAATGCTATTAAAACATGCACCTGTTATTGCCATTTTTCATGCTATGCCTTTTCACTAGTAATTCCAGTCGCCTTCTGGAAGCCACTCAAAGCCACAAGTGGTGCAGTTTAACTTTGCACCACAGCCTGTGTACAGCTGAATGCTCATGTAGGTTTATTTTCTCTTCTCATTACAGCAACTCTCCTTTTAGCAACTTTAGAGGGTTGCCTGTTCTTGCTCACTGCTAATCAAATGAAGATTGTGCTTTCAAAAGAAATGAGCAGAATATAAGAGTCAGCATATTCAGGTGTCTCCCAGTTTTCTGATGGCTTCGAGGGAATGGCCGTGAGAAACTGGAAAGCCAGAGCTGGAAGGTGGAAGATGCAGAAAGGGTAAAAAAATGGCATTTGGATAAACGGTTGATTGTGGCTTTTCCCATGATTACATGTGTAGGCACTGAAAAGAGTGTAATTCCTGACAATATGTTTTTTTCCAAAAAAATTCACAAACTTATCAACATCAGTTTTTCCTATAGTAAACAACTAAAAGAGCTGTTGCTAAGCACTGAATAACCAGGGATCTCAGAACCTGAGTCCACTTAGTGGGATTGTTACCCTGCCATTTCCTTCTGAGACCCCAAAAAGCGAGATAGAAGATTAAGGCTTTAGCAACTCACAATTTTTTTCTCCCCTCAGTTTTAAAGGGTGGTTAGTGTTCTGCATTAGAACAGTTTTGAAAGCACAGTCATAGAGAAATGCAGATGGTAGTTAGCAGCTATTAGTCTAATAATAGACTGCAGTTGTAATGATAATAACTCATTATCCATGTAAATATAGCTGAGTAATTTTCAAGTAAACATAAATCTGAAAAGAGGAGACAAACATAATACATTCTATAAGAAGAAAGGACTGTACAAAGTAATAACTTTTTTCTTTCTAATCCTTGGCTGTGAACTGCAGGCTGTTCAGTGCCACAGCACATCTGTATATATGTAGATGCTTTGGTATAATCCTTGACAAAAATCTTGCAAATGTGCTTGTTATTTAGGGTTCTACCCTACCACTAAGATATATTAACCAGTTAAAGCGAAGGCACTAATTTAGATTGTTTATAAGTTTATTGTTGGTGGCTTTTGTGGAATGCATTAAGTATATAGATTTCAGAGCATGATTTTTTTTTTCTTTAATTTATGAAGGTCTCAAGTGGAAGAGTGCTTCATAAATTAATATGATCTCACTTATTGCCTTTAAAAAGTTTGTCTGGTCTAGTCAGCCTCTTGTCACTGTGGCAAAATAGGATACACTACAGGTATGTCAATTACCACAGTATGAAGAGAATATAAACAGAGATTAAGATTCAATAAATCTAAAACACATAAAAATATATTGCTGTCTGCCTGCTGTAATTTTTACAAAATAGGGAGAAAGGGGAAAGATTCTGGGTCTGTAATTTTGGGAAATCCACTACTTTTAGAAGTCTACCAGCTGTGGCATCCACTTCAGACAGCTAAAACCACAATCAAGAAAAGAAGCAGCAAAATCAGTGAATATTTTAAATGTGAATGAGTGGTTTCTTTACCTTGACAAGAAGCATTTGCAGTGCTCCTCTAAATCTTCCCAATTGCTTCACATTTTGCTAAATGTTTTTAAGGTCTTCATAGGTCCTCATGAAAGTTTTTTAGGAACTGCTTCTGACCTATTTTTTGTCTTAAGAACTAAACCTTGAAGGTGCTTATCATCCTCAGATTCTGCTGGGACCAGGGATTGATTACTCTTAGGTTCTTGAAAGACTGGAAAGCAAACTTACTTGATTAGTTAAACTGGTGCTGTATAAGTTGCTGAGTTGTCTCCCATTTTGCTTTCTGTCAATGGCCAATTTCACTATAAGACTACTCTTTACAAATTAGTAGGAGCACATTCAGATCCTTGAAAGAAATTATCTGGTTGCCATGAATGGTAGATTTAATTTTAAAATAATATATCTAGCCAAATAGCTGACATACTCTCAAAAGCATTTGTCCTTTTCCAGCAATGACTTCTGGTTCAAAAATCTCAATCATCTGCTTTCAGTTTTATGTATTTTGATGTTATTTTTTATTCAGTCAATATTTTGTGGGGCCATTATTATAAGAGGAAGTCTGGGTAATTAAAACTATCATGGTTTCATGATCATTAGTGGTAAAACACATATGTTGATACAAATTTGTCTCTTTTTTCACTATTTCAGCTGTTTCAGAAATGCTGATGCTTTTCTTCTGTGACATCAGTGTAGTAGTCTACTACTGTAGTCTGTTAATGTTAATAAGGGCTGGCTGAAAAAGTGTCAGATACTAAAAATTAAAGTGGGCAGGCCCAACTGAAACCACAAACTGCTGCCTGCTTTTTCTGCTTCTTGGCCCTTTTTCTGGAATATAGAAATTCTCAACTATTTCATCTTCCAAAACATTTTAGTTACAGCACAGGAGCAATAGTAATATGCTGTGCTGTAATTAGAAGTTATTATTTCAATATTAATGCAGCACACAGCTTTGAAAAGCAATCTTTTTCATATTAACCTGGCTAACAATAGTTACCTTGGACTGCTGGGTTTGGAAACAGTACTGACTTTCACACTGACTGGTAACAAGTGGTGACTGCCTTTTTCTCTGTAGTGGCTGCTACATAAAAAGAGAGTTTTCAACCATTCAAAAATGGGAATGCCTGATAATATGGCCATGTCTACTACACAGTCTTCTGCCTAAATATTCTGGATAATTTATGCTTCTTTTGGGGAAACATTTCTGGACTAAACATTTTCTTTAAAACTATGTGAATTAAACTAGTACAGTTTTGCAAAGCTCATATTGGTTAAGTGATGGGCTTGTTGACATTTCTGCGGTTTTGCTGGCAGGGCTATTCCTTAAAAACAGATCAGAACAGAAAGTACTTTTTCCCTTTGTTATTGCACCTATTAGAGCTTTGGAAACTTGATTTTTATGTTTTATATTCTGTAATCAACATATTCCTGGCAGGGAATTATCCTGATTAGATTCTTGGGACACATCTGTGATCTGTCCAAAGAACAAGATGAGCTGGCTGTCAAACTGACTCACCAACCATGCTCATGCTGGACTCTCAAGTCTGCCTGTAAGGTCACTTCATCAGAAGTACCTATGCCTTCTGGAGTCTTCAAGAACTCACATTGTCTAGTTTTTCTGCTCTTATATTCCAGTTTCTGTGCGTGGGGCTGAGCATGCTATAGCCTGGATAGACTCTATGAATGTTTTGAGCTGCAGGATAGAGAGGACAACATCTGGCAGTGTGGGATGATGCTGTGGGTAGATAATGGAACTCTCAATACTTGGTTTGGGGCCTCCTTTTTGCCTTACATCATAAGCATAAGGTGGGTATTTTCATCTTGCTCAGCAGCTAGCAGAGCTACCTGGTTGTACCATAAACCAGACAGGAGGGGTAACAATTTGGCAGTGCTCACAAGAGAAAGGGCAGAGGGTGAATTTTGCCTTGTGACCATCCCTTTCACACAAAGCTGGTAAATGTTAACAAGCCATTCAGAGGCAGGGAAGAGCAGAAACATGCTGTAACATGACAGCTGGCCATATGCTGCAAGCAGTGATTTCACATGGCAAGTATGAATAGACCTGTTTCTGGGAGCTATTTGGGATTGAATTCAAATTTATTAGTAGATTTTATCCTTCTTAAACAGAATGTCCTTTCTTAGCCCTTGCATGTTAATGCTTGAGCTGGTCACTAACTGAGATGGAAGTTCCCCATTGGCTTCAGAGGAAGGGGGATGGAAAAAATAATGCAGCTGGATGAAACCCCATTTTATGCATTTAAAACTTAGAGTTTTAAGTTCAAGGCTTATCTGTGTTTGTTTTCCACTGTGCAGAACCTGGTGACAGTGGTTTGCCAGGTGTCTTTCTCTAGGCTTTTGAAAGCACGTACATTTTCTCTCCTTTTGTTCCTCAATAGAGAGTGTCTTCTGTGGATGTAGTGGATTTAATTATTTAAGTCTTGTTCACGTCCTGGTACTTCATAGATGGCTGTTCCTTAAATCTCTGACAGTAACATGATATGTGTTGGGATTCTCAACAGCAGGAATATGCAGACAATATACTGACTACTGTAACGCTCCTTTATTTAAGCTACAATTGCAATTCATAAAATCATTGCAAAATAATAAAAAAATATGGCTGTAAGATAAATACCACAGATACAGTCCCTAGAAACCACATCTCACTTTAATTGAGAGCAGATGCAATATTGCAGAAGCCCAGGGAATGTTGCAGTTTATATTCTCCCTCCCTGGCTCCTTCTAGGGGAGCACAATACATTTTGACCAACATACATCCTGGCAAGTTTGCATGCAAATTTTTTCTTAAATATAAACCAAAATGAATTTAAAACATTCTTGCACTCAGAAATGGTGATTAATATATGCTATTTTCCTGTTTCCTTTGTTCATGAAACATTGCCCATACTTTGGGTTGTGCCTTTAAGATTTCCAATTGAATCGGGCATCTGGGAACTCAAGGGAGCACTTGCTTTGCCAAAACTTCACAAGCACAAATAGCAGTGAATTGGGAAATGTATGTCTTTTATCTGGTTCATCTTCTAGTTCAAAGATTTTGTTTGGGCTAGTCTTTCATGTTACTTCTTTATCATTACTTCTGGAAAAAAATAGCATGAAGTCATACAGTACTCCCAGAACTCATATCTCTATTGAAACAGGCATTAGAGAAAAGAAATAGTAAGAACCTGGTATTTTTCAGTCCCACTTGTTCAACTGATGAGAGACTATAATATATCCTTAGCCTGAAAATACTCCTGAGTGCATTTTTGGAGGCAGAAACCAGGTATTAAGGAACACAGGGACAAATAGCTTAATAGTCCAGGTGCGTAACTTGCACTTTTAAGTAATTCTCTCACCCATGCCCATATAAACCATTTTATTCTCCTGAAAGCCAAGTCAAATGCACAACCCAATATAACCATTTTAACAGCATCAAAACTGCTTTTGTGTAGCTCTCCTTCTGCTAGCTTTAAGGATTGCCTAAAGCAAATGTAGTTCTCTGGAGGAACTATCAAGGTTGAGAAACCTTCAAAACAACTGCCAACCAAACACATTAAATTCCTGCTCAGTCAGCTGCTTTGAGATGGATTTTATAGTGTAACTATTTTGAAGAAAAGTGCCGACAAGAAGATAGCATCTGCAAGCAGGATACTGCAGATCATACAAAATAATGTTAAGGATTATGCTCACAGGCTAATAATCCTTGTTCTGTGTATTGCACTAGCCATTTGGAGTGTGGGCCACACTTATTTTATTTATTTAAAAAATACATTGCTCCTCCTTACAAGATTTTTGTAAATCCTAGTAAATTATTTCTCTGGATGGTTGTGGGAGGGACATCACTGGCATTAATTAATTTTTATTTTCTGTGGAGAAAATGAAGCACAGCAGCTGTATCTCTCACCCAAGATCTCCTAGATAATCTGAAAAATAATATCTCCTAGATAATCTGCAAAAGCAAATGAGTCCAGATCCCGCTTACTTGAAGCCTCTCTGCTTTCCCCATTAATATTCTGCCTTGCTCTTTAATATTTCAGATTAGTGTACAGTGTGTAGGAAAAGAGTTCATAATGAGATAGTCTTCCATGGAATTTTTCCAGGGTTCCACCTAGACATGGCATTTTTATTTATATTTTTACAGAAGGACTCTCCCTTCCCCAGGCCTCACAAAAGTTTCTCTGATGGAGAGATGGGACAACTTGGGAGGTCTGTGTGAAGAACTACATTTTGCTGGATGCACTCCTGCTGTTAGCAAATTGCTCCAATGGGAGAACTAGCCAACTAACTCAGTCAACCTACTAAAATGGATTCCCTATTTTATAGATATAGATCCTCTCAGTTAACTCATCTGTAGGATTGTGAAAAATGAGAGACAGAGCACCTACTACATAGGGGGAGTAAACAAAATCTAATGGGAAAGGTTTTGTTTGGTATCAACAAAGGTTGGTAATTACCTGTTTGCTGTTTGCTCTGCCTCAGTTTTCATGCTTTCCCTATCTCTCCTCACTGATTCTGATTTTGATTCTGTAAACAGAAACCAGTCAAAATGTTCCACAGGGAGCAAAGAAAGACCACCTTGCAGATTACTGCCAGTATTGTCAAAGAGAAAAAAATGTACATGCAAACCCCACAAAGTATTCTCAGGAGACCCTCATCAGTGTTTGCATTGTACCTGAGCTCTGTGAAATATGAATCCACTGCTCTTCACTGCTACCTGTACAAGTCAGAAACTGCCCAAGCAATTGGAAAACTTGGTCCTAAGTTACAGGCTTTGACTGGATGTTTCCTTCTGCCAGCTTTGCCAGGCTATGAAAGTATACTGCCTTGTGGAACAGCAAGTTCATCACAGGAGAACCATACTACAGAACTGTATTATTTCTGCTGCTCTCTTTGAAGACAGGTCTCCAGTTCTCTCTCTTGAAGTTCATTAATATTCTCAGCTGGCTAATTTTGCTCCTGCTAGTTTTCTGGCAGCAGTACTGTTAAGCCAGTGAGTTTCTCACAGTGTTGGATAGCTTTTGAAAGCTGGTCACATTTTTAGGAAGAGCAATGTGTAATTATAGCTGTGTGGCTTTTTTTTTCCTTTATTGTAGCTTGTCAAAGCGACTGATAGGTCGATCAAATCTGAACTCTGAGCTATAAAGGCAAGAAAGCAGGGCACAGATGGGTAATTCGTTGGAAGGTCTGTCACATGGGAGATCCAGCTAAGGCAAATTACAAGATCGGAACTGTTTATTGTGTCTTTTTACAGGCTGTATGCAGTAGTGAACAATGCTGGGAAGACAAATATGATGCTTACTCTCTCAGTGTAACTGAAGGTTATTCAAATGTGACTGGATTTTGCAATATGACTTAATGTGGTAAACAGCTAGGTAAAGGAACTGATTGCTGCAAGTTTCAGACCATGAACTGAGCAAGCACAAAGAAAGAACTAGATGGCAACAACCATATATATTCAGTTTAAAGCAGTGAACAAAGACTGAGAGCTGTAGAAATACAAACCCTCAACTCGTGAAGCTGAACTTATTCTACTGGAAGTTATCAGTGGTTGATCTAAACAATTAAGCACAGGGAGCATTATATGCCAGTAAATGAACATGAAGCTTCCTTCTGTTTGGGTTTGTGATCCTTCATCAGTCAAAGACCTTCTGGGAGACGGGATTGTACTCCACATCAATATGCATATTGCTCAGTTACTTTCTGATAACTTTAAATCCATGGTATGGCAGTTCTTGTCAGTGTTTCCAGCGACATCACTAACATCACTGAAAAATGGCAGCCTAGATGCTAGCATATTATGGTTAGCTGTGTAATGAGTACAGCTATCCAGGGCTGGAATGTGATAGAAGAAACTAGTCAATGTTTCACCTCAACAGCAAAATAAGAAAGAAGGAAAAAAACCACTGTAATTTACAGACTCTTTGCCACAACTCTGTGGGAAACCCATATCCTTGCATCTAGAAGTCATGGAGACACTTTTATTGTGTAGGTTTTTGTTGTCATACTATATTAACTGATCATTGTTTTAATTGTATAAACTCTGCTAGATTGCAAATAAGCTGTAAAATCATACCATGATATATAAATATATGACAAACAGATATTACAGATAGTATCACTTCAATTAGTCTTGATTGTTTTTTGAGTCACTCTCTGAAGCCAGTAAGTCCCAGTCTTTTAAATCTATCAGAAAAGACATCAACATCTGTTCTTAACACAATTTCTGTGTGCCTAGCAGTGTCCTCTCCCAGTTTCTCATGTGAAAGACTCACTCTGTTATGTAGGAAAACACCATCATCTCCTTGTTTACCATGCACTGATGCTTATTACAAGATGAAAACATTCTGCTGTTCTAGAGGTGAAATACTATATTGTATTTTATTGAGGAGAAAGATTGATGCAGATTGAGAGTTGCATAATAAAATATTATTTTTAAACATACAATAAAACGAGCTTTGGATCAAAAGATTGATGCTAACTTGCATCATACCAGCTAAGCCTTTTTAGCTCCTATTTGGATAAAAGAATAGGATTGATATAAAGGTATGTCACTGGCTTGTAACTCAGAAGAAAAGTCTCCATTACAGACCTGTGTAATTTCAGACCTTGCACGGAAAACCCCAAACCAAATAAAATTAAATATCTGCCTATTTGTATCTCAGGTTCCTTGGGCAGACAAAGGAATGCAATCAGACTCCTGGGATACCTACAACTTGTAGACATGGGCAGATAAGACAGCACACCTTTGTAAATGCAAGCTGAATGACCTAGATCCTTTCAGGTATGCAGGCACCATTCTGCAAGACCTGAAGAATTTAGGCTAGTGGTTTGGTTTTCAGAATGGTTCACAGATGCAGAAGGTCAGATCCAGTGAGGATTTAGGTGCCTAAAAGTTAATTGTTGCAACACCAGCCTTCTGACACCTGCTCCTTGGCGCTCGCTCTGTGCTACATGCTTATGCTCCCTCTGCAGTGTCGGAGCCCAGGACGTCTCTCTGACGGTCTTGGATGATCCGAGCCCCAACCACGGGGCTTTGAAGCCCTGGCGGGGGGGGGGTCAGAGACCTTGGCATGCAGCCAAAGACCCCTGTGGCTTTGAGTTCAATCCATGGAACAAATTATCACCTCTGTATGAAGAATTGAAGGTCACAAAAGTTTAGATAGTATAATAGCAGGAGTTATAGAATTAAAAGGAAAATTTTGGGGATTTTACTATAGGTGTCTAGGAGGCAAGATGGAGGGATTTGGGCGTTGTCCTGTCCTTCTTCCTTCTTCTTCCTAGCTTCCATCTTCTTGGTGATGGCGGCACTTTGGGATTGGTGTAAGGTAGAAAGTCACTGTCTAACATAGGTGATAGGTATTGGAACATAACTGTAAATATCAAATACATAATTTGTAGTATAAAAGACAACACCAGTCCCGTGGGAGGTCAGTGTGCCTCGGACTGACCTGCTGAACAGACCTCAGCAGGCCAGACAGAAAATGTTTTAGATAAGAAATAATAAACAACCTTGAGAACATGAGCCGAAGACTTCTGACTCCTTCTTCGACAGCTGGGTTGGGGAACAGAGACTTTTGATACATCTTGGGCTCATCTTGACCAGAGGAGATCCCGAGACTGCAGTAGGGGAAGAGCTGGCTTTCAGAACAGCTGACAAGTTAAGCTGCTCTAGAAGCTTGGAATTGGCCAGTTGAGAAGTTTTAAGGACATAAGTAATACTGTACACCTGCTTCCCAGTGGAACTCATAAAGCCTGTTCTTCTAGGAACTGTTTCCATTCACTCTGCATCTGCAGCCTGGCACTTCTTGAAGCAGGATATCAGCGTCCTTTCTTCAGGACCCAGCACAGCTCATTTATCTGCTGAAACAAGGCTCCAGTTCTGGTAGCCTTGCCATCTTGCCTTTGATATAATGGCTTGCGCACACACCTCCGACACAAAAGACCTGGGTCAATCCCCAGCTCTGCTGGTGGGGTTTCACACCCAAGAGAACTGCCTCCCAGCAGGGCAATCCAACTGCCAGATTAAAGACTACTGGAATGAGGGGGAAGATTGGCTTTTTGCATTCTTTCTGTAAGGGTTGTGCCATTGCAAAATGTAAATAAAATCTAAGGCCAAGCATGACTTCATTCTAGTGGTTAAGGAAGTTCCACTTGCTGTTTTCAGTATAGGTGCTGTGATCTAGGTGAGGACTACTTAACATTAACTTAGAAATATGAACAGTCTTGACAGACAGGATGACCACTCAGGATTTCTCTCTTTGTGCTTGTTTTAAATTATTTACTTCATTTCTAGCCCCGTTAAAGGATAACCCTGCGCATCTGAAAAAGTGAAGTTTTTGGCTTTCCCATGGCACAGAAAGAGGTGTCTTATTTTTTTCAGTTAGATGCAGCTGAGCAGAGCTTTCCAGGGCCACACGTCTGTAAGGACAGTTAGTTTGTGTTTGTATTGGGTCCATGTCCTTTTCAAAGCTAGGCTAATACGGAACACTGGAATGAGTGAGGCTCCCCAGCACACCAAATTCATGGCTCTGTGGCAGGCTGCATGGTACTTACGGTACTGAAAAGTGCCTAGATCTGAAAGCAGATCAAATGTCAACCTGATCCATCTGTGCAAACTCGAACTGGTATGTGTATACCCATGTGTACCAAATAACAATCAGCAAAATTAGACAAATCAAGGATAGATAATTGAATAATAGAATTGTCATCCATCTTTCCATCTGCTGTGATATCCAGGCATGTTAGTGAATTGTCTTTTCAGTTCATATGTCTGTCTCTAATTGTATTAGTATAATTCCAAATGATCTAGAAATAGAGTGCAAGGAGCCTACAGTTGTCACCACAAACTCACTTTATGTCCCATCAGAATGCACACCTAGTTTCTCTTGGAAACAAAATTAAAATAACCATGTCCTCTGAGACCAGGCACAAATATCTTCATAAGGGACTTCTACAAGAATATTCTATTTGGTATTCCATGCAAATTTGTAGAAACACTTATCGCAGAGTTCAGATTTCGCAAACTTTTACTCTGTTTTGGTTTCACAGTGCTTGTCATAAAATAATTATAGACATTATAATAAGGAGGACAGCACTGCTCTTCCATTGGGCATAAATCTGAGGCAAATCCATTGGTGTCAGAAGTTTTAGCCTAGATTTGGTTTAGTGTACACGAGAACTGAATCTGTATCATACGTCTTATTTTTCTTTTGATATAATCCAGTGTATCCGGAAATAAGAAAGCCATATCAAGCCCCAAATCAAGTTTTTAAAGATATCAGCTTTCTTTTACAATCTGGGTGGCCCTCACCATGTCTGGGAAAACATGAACCCAATGGCCCTGGTAACACATCACCTGCTTTTTTCCAGACTGCTGTAATCAATTTGTCTTTATCCACCACATTACCAAAAGACACTATTAAAATTCATATCTGTGTGTTCTCCCCAGAGGGTAAACCATCAGAGATCCCCAGGGTTTTGGAGGTTTTGTGGAGATGCAGAAGGCTTTAATTACGTTTAAAATAAGATCAAGTTTCTTCCCTACAGTAATTTCAGATACTTCTACCAGATTCCTGTAGGGCTATTTTGCACTCTGAAAACTTGATCAATTATCAGCCTCACAAATTACATCTTTTGTTTATATTTTTCTAGAACATCAAAGAGTGTTGCTTTAAAGCAGTGTTCCCAGGCTTAAATAATGATGTTTCAGTTTTTCGCTTAAAGACTTATGATGATCTCTCCTGTAGATCCTGGAATGGTTTCGGCCTGAAGGATCTTTCTTGCATTTAGGATTATTTTTAAGATACTTGGTATTCTCTAAGAGTTGAATCCTGGGGTTTTGCCTCAGGCAAAACTGTTAAAACAAAGAGAGTTCTACCCAAGGAGTGGAAGAATAAGAATCAAGTTAAAACTTTAATTTTTGGCCCCAAGATATTAACATCTTCTAAACTCTCAGGAGAGGCAGTATTTTTTTATCTAAGGAATTTATTCCACTGTTGTGCTAAAACCCTTGGCAATATAAATGAAGGAAGGAGACTCAGTTCTTCTTGCGGATGCCTCTCTCTGCAAAAGAGATAACACAAACATGCAAAAGAACATGTCTTTGGGGTACCATTCCTCTGATTGAATTTGAGGCATCTTCTTTTAAAATAATATCTCAGGAACATGAGCAGTGTTCCAGAAATAAATAAAAATGTAAAACTCATTGGAAAGGGGAAACGTGTATTAATAATAAACCCACAACGAGACCTGTAATGAAGGATCTGCTTTCAGAGCAGAGCTGCCAGTAACTCTGCACCTGTGTCTGTCCACCCGTTTACTATGTTGTATTTGTCCATCACATCTCAGAGTATTGTTCTGTGGGAATCCATGAGAACGCTTGATTGTTGTTTCCAAAAGGCAGTTCTTAGTTTTCAAACACTGCAAAATTTCTTAGAGGAAATTAGCACATAAACATGGTTTGGCTTCTCTTAATATTCCATTTTAATAACTTCCTATATCTCCTTTTTATTACTTTTTGCAACATCATATTTCTTGTATCTAATAAATGTTTCTTCAGTGTGTATTGTTCTATTGTTTTAAATGTGAAAAAAAAGTACTCTCTATAACTGGACTTCCTACCCATGAACACCGACCACTTGAATCCCATTATGCTTCATTGATACTGTTTCCCACACTCTCCTGCTCTGTTTACCACAGGGTTCTGTATCCCTCCACCTGCCCTCTAAAGTCTTAAATGACAGCTAAATTGGGAGTATCCGTACACACTGCTATATGAATATCTAATTAAGCCTGAACATACTCCCTGTGGGTGTTGGTTATCCTCTGGTTTTCCTCCTCCTTTTTGCTGGGAACAGTCCCACATTTGACTTTCTCTATCAGACAGAGAAGTTTTGCAGCAAGTTTGGAAGGTGGTCTGAATGACCAGTCCATCATCTGTAATGATTACATAAAGAGCTACTCTCAAATTTAACCTATTACACCTGAATTCTGCCCAACTTTCCTTCTCTTGGAGTATTCATGTAGATCTTCCTTAGCTACGTGTAGGAGCCTAATTATTTTCTAGATTTTGTTCATTCAAGTGTGGTTGAAATTAGTGGATTGTTTCCTTAGAAGGACAGGCTTAATACGATTGCTGGTGGAGTGTCATCCATTTTTCAGGACGTAGAGGGGTTTCTTTTAAAAGCATACAATTCTGAGGTTGTTCTTCCCACAGAACAAAATCAATTAACAAATCATGACATCAGAATCAAGTTATCTCTCCCAAATATCCCTGTACTCTGCTGTTTTCCCCACACTATCCCTGTATTGAGATTACAGAGTCCCTGCAAAATTAGGAGAGACATGCAGCTTGCCCTAAATGTCAATGTAATGCAATACAAATAGCACTTACCTTCAAAACTAAGATAGTTTCAGCTGACTTCTCTGATGACTGCAGCAGTGGCAGAATCTTGCAAAAACAGTCTGGTGGTCACTTTAGAATCAAAACTCAGATGAATTTCAACTCCTTATTCCTTGTTTCATTAGTTTCCCTCTTGATACTACTTTTCAAATCTATACAGCCCTAAACTGCAAAACAAAATTCAAAGTGTCAGTATATGCAGCCTGCTGATGAGACTCTGAAAAGAACTGGAGTATTCTGCATTCTGTCCATCAAAGTACATAATCTCCTTCTTAATTTTAGGCATGTGAGTAACTCCACTGAAAAGAACAGAATTACCTACTCAGCTGGGTCCTGGCCAAAGCACTGAGCCTACAAAGTATTGAATTCTCAGTGAAAATAAGCTGTCTTGGTTGGAGTGAGAGAGACTTTTGGAAATAGGAGGGTATTATATTTCATGCAGCTCTGTTATTCCATTATTTAGTTATGCCAATTAATGCATGAATGTTCCATCAATTTTTAATTTTTTTTTTTTTTACTTCATACAAAGTTCATGCATTTAGGAAAGTGTTCAATCTGTCAAACAGTATAATTCCAGATAATTATATTCTGTTTTAAAGGACATACACCCTTGCAATAAACCAACATTCAAACATCTGGCATCTAGATTTTTGAAATTTCTTTACAATTTACATTCCAAGAATCCTGCTCAATTCAATGGAAGCATCTGTACTGATGTTACTGCACAAATATTCCCTTATACATTGTCAGAAATCAAAATACAGTTACTACTTCTCCAATTCTAATATGGATGTAGCACCTATTCTAACCTTTAGTAAATATAAGATACTCTGTTATAAAATAATTCTATATGAACCTGTGACTTTTGTGCTTCTATTTAAAACATTCATTACTAGACTGACAGAAATTTAAACATTTTGCTTTGAGGATGAAGAAAAACTAACTTTCTGGTTTTTAAATTCAGAGTTCATATTTTTGTAGAGCTATTTATCTTTACAGACCATACATTTAGACACTAAAGACTGTGTATATCATGTATATTTTACCAGTTCTTGTTTGGAGTGGCTTGCTTTTGGCTATTTTGTAAAATATAAAAAAGTGGACCAAAATCAAGTAAATATACCCTGCAAACACTTTCCCACATTAAAACATTTATCTTTTTCCATAAATATGGAATATTGTCTTTCAGTAGGTAGGATAAACAATATTCTGCCTCAATCTATGTAAAATTTCTGGTGTCCATTCTAACCTATCAGGAAGAATTTTATTCTACAGGTGAGCTGAGAATCTCTAAGGCATTACTTGCTGTACATATTCAGTCACAGAGAAATATACCCAGGAACTGCCACTGGACTTCTGCGTATTAAACTGCTATATGGAAAAGCTATTTTGGATAATATGAAGAGGATTCTATTGTGTTAATATGTGGGGTTTTTTCCTTCCATCAGTAAGTAAAATAGTTAGGTAGAAGGATCTGTGGTACTAAGTACTACTTCAAAAGTGGAAGAAAAAGTGCTTGAAAAATATTGTCAATAAATTCCAAGTTGTCTCATAAGTAGGATAAATTACACAATTTTCTGCATTATGGACAAGATAATTTTCTGTGAAAGATTTCTTCAAAGCCAGCCCTGGAGCTAGTCCAGGAGGGCAGTCTGTTCAGGAAAGGAAACCTGAAGAAGAGAGAATTATGAAGCATATAACTGGTGCACCACCTCTTGCCCTTTCTGCCCATACACTGGAGTCAGTTCTGTCTCAAAGGAAAAAAAAAATCCTAAGGAAAGTAAATAACTGCTTTTGCTTTGGGAAGTTCTGGAGATTTTAATGCCATTTGCTGTTGAAAGCAGAGGAAGGAATGATGCTCCAAGGACAGACTACAAAGTTTGGCCTAATAAATGTGAATGGATATAGAAGGCTTGATTGTTCTTTCACACCAATGAAACTCCATGGACTGAAATTAGGCACACTAATTACACAATATACTTCTGTAAATGATTTGTAACTCTGAATTGAATGAACTGTAATATAACTTAAGGCACAATGTGCATGTGCAGCCTGGCCCCTCAGGCATGTGTTAATAGTAACACAGCTTGTCATCATGTGTTTTTAAATTTTTAAATCTAAATAAAATATAACACTGCATGTAATAAGTACTTTAAATGGCAGATGTGTAATAAACATCTCTATTTATGACAGACTGAAACAGCAAAACATAATGAGGTGTGGTTCTGGTACAAATTTTGCTTCAGGTTCACTTTGTACTTTTAACCACCTTCATTAATTACACAGCTAAGATCATGCCCTGGAGAGCTTTAATTTTCTTGTGATTATATAATGGTCTCTTACTGATATCATTATTCAAAAAAATAAATAAAAGATTAGGAATGTTTTCAGACAGAGCTTTTAAGTATAAAGATTTGTTAAACATATTTTTACCAAATCTGAGCCACAACTGAAAACATCTAAAGATGTTTCTTTGCCTTAGGTAACCATGCAACTTTTCCTCTGTGTTTGCACTACCCTTTCTCATATATATGATTTTTGAATGACTGCCATTACCCTTTTTTCTTTATACCAGAAATGTCTTCATCTTCATAATGGCCCTGGAAGATAGGGAATACTCACATCTGTGTTTTCCTGATAGGGCACACATTTTCATTCTTGCTTGGCTAAGTGGGAGGTAGATATCCAAACACTTCCAAGTTGTTGTGTGTATGTGGTTTGCCCTAGGTCAGGCAAGAATGAACAGGAATTGCCTCCATTTCCTGAGTTCCCAACTGATGCTATAAGCCCTGGACCTTCCTTTGCACTCCATACATGCACAGAGGGAAAATGGACAAAAAGCAACCCAATTATCAAAGAAGCACGACTGGTTTGAAACATGATGACCGTACACTGTAGGAAACAGGTTCTCATCCTCTGGAGCGCCAGCTTTTGTGGCAGGTGGGACAATTTATCAGGCCCACAGCCCGTTCCCATAGCCTTCTTCCCTGGGTACAGCTCTGGAGCATGTAAGGAACGGGCTGTGTGTCAGATGGATTGTTCTGGCAGCAGCCACAGCTCCCACCCGGCCCCAGCCTTTGCTGATGGCTGCTTGGCTGCTCTCCCATCGCACGAGGGTTACGCCTCTGGGATGTGACAGGAAAATGACCCCTGGGCAAAATGGCGCCTGGGAGCAGCTGCCATTGCTGGAAGGGCCGGTCTGGGCTGCAGCCGGCCCTGTCCTGGCTCCCAAGCCACGCAGGGAGCGAAGGCAGCGAGGCACAGGCCGAAGGACTCTCTCTGCTGCTGTGGCTGCAGCTTGCTCCCCGCAGCCCTGTTTGCTGGGGCAGCTCAGAAGCGGGGAGCGACTTGAGTGCGCCGGTGTGCAGGGAAGCCAGAGCGGCCGGGCAGCCCGGGCATGGAGATCCTGCGCATGGAGCTGCCGCGCTGCCCTGCTCCCGCTGCAGCCAGCGATGCAGCACTCCTGGCTGGGAACCACAGGCACCTCTGCATCTGTGCAAGGTTTCAATTAGAAAGACTGCACATAGCGACCAGCTGCACCTCTAGATGGGGATGGGTGTCACACAGATAGCAACCCCAAATCTTCAGCTGCTTCTCTGTTGTCACTCCACTGGCCAGTCTGTGTCTTTCTGTTCTGTATGAGTTTCCTTCCTCCAGGCTTCATTTTGTTGACAAATTTGTTTTGTTCTAGCCATACAGAGTGGTTTTAAGGCTTCAGCGGGCAACATAAGATCTTAAGGGTCTTAGTTTTACCACACATTCACAAAATATCCATTAATTTAAGTGAGAATGCTGAATTTACCACCTTTTGGAATACGTACTAAGAATTTACTGTAGTGTAAATAATTTACTCCATACTTTGTGAAAGTAAGTATAGTGGAAAATTATATTTAGCCTCTAATTTCTAAACTAAAACAGCAATATTCTTCTCTGGTGTAATATATTTTCCAGTCATGTGATGAAGAGAAGCATTTTTTTCAGCTGAGCTCACTTAAAGTTCAAAAGATAAATATATCACAATGACAAATTGCAAAATGCTATTCATACATTTAGGTAAAAATGGTTCCCTCATTTGTTTGTATTTCACATAAACTGTATTACTGTTATTTCCAAAGAAAATACAGTACAAAATAATTGTGATTAAAAATACAAGTATTGTTAATGGACCAAAGCAGAAATTTATCTTAGCTTGTGGGGAGAAAAAAAAAAAAATAGAAACTAAGTGTACTGTATTTGGGTGAAATTCATTCCAGAAGAAAATGATATCCTAATCTCCAACCCAGGGCCCTACAAAGGTGGGACATGAGTGGAGTAGCTAGTGCAGGGTTTTCTGCATCTGTTCTGTTCTGTTCTGGGAGGTTGAGAACTTCTCCACATGGGAGAGAGGTCTGAATTCACAGCACTGATGGGCTGTTTTAAGACTTGTCCACAATGAAAAGTTGAAAGAAATTTGAGAGCAAATTTGCCCCACTCTTGTGACTCCATAGTGCATCTGGGAGGATGCCCAGCCTGCTGTGAGCATGAACTGGTTGATCTGATGGGCTGTGAGGTAGGGCACGCTTGCTGGGCACAAAATCAGTCCATGTCTGTCTGTTTGCCACTTAAATGCATCCTCTACACGTGGAGTAACAGGCAAGAGTCAGACACCCACTGCAGCAGGGCTACTGATTTCAATTTTGTCCTGGAAGTAGAGAGGCATTTCTCAGTTACCTCCTCCCAAGTTCTAGCCATACATTAGGACACTGTGACTTTCTGGAGTGTTTTGGTTAAAGCTTATGGTTTGGCAAATGACGCTTTTCCTGCTTTTTCCTTAGATCACTTATTTATCCATATTACCTGCTGAAGACTGTACAGAGAACGTGCAGGTCATCAGCAGGCAATGAGCTTTTGGTATAATGAGTAAGGACTTTCAGATGCTGCCTTAGTTTAGTCTCCATGCAGCTTACCATTGACTGACACATATGAGTCAGGTCAAAGGACCTACACTTGGAATACAAGTAAAAATGAGTAAATGTGACAACAATAAATCTGATCTGTAAAATTATATAGCAACAAAAGTTGAATGAGTGATATATTGGTAGAATATCTATAGGAGACTAACACATTGGGATCAGAAATACTACTTATCACACATAGAAGGTAATGAACTGGAGGTCTATAATGTCAGTGCTCAATTATTTTTATCACTTTTATGTTATCAGTTCAGAAATCCCTTACGGAATTGGTATACCCTATTTCCAAGCAATTCTAAACACCCTGTCTTGCTTCCAACACATATGCATGTTCTCTCTTTCTCACACACACACAAAGGATTCTATAACAACAGGACCATTATAGAGAATGATCTAAAACATGTGGACTGCAGCCAATATTTAGATATGGTATAGTAAATTCTGGAAGGTATAAAAAGGAAATAACTGAACTCATTGCAGAGAAAAATGAGCCAGTCTTAAGTAGTTTTAATCACTGAGTTTCATATAAAGCCATATGCAAGATACTGAGCCTAAAATTGAAGGGAAAAGGAATAGGGGTAAGGGAGAAGAGAAATCCAGTTCCACTGGGATTTGGGATGGGAGTTGTTTAGCATTTTTTTAAGAACCCTTCAGGAGATTAATGAAAACCATTTAAGCAAACATATAAACATGTTTACCAAGCTGTATGACAACTGTGAACTGACAGCCTTACCGTGCATCCCCACAGCTCAACCTGAGCTAAAGGGTAGTCAGTATGGAGCTGCTCCTTCCTTCCACAGACAGCTGTCACACCTGCTCTGCAGGCAGTTCAGTTACTGTGCCCACTCCCTTTGTCCAAAGGGATCTCTGGGAGTGAGAAACAGCCATCACAGCAGTATCAGGAATGAAGGAAGAGTGAGCCACTTCCTTTCCCCTTTCTCAAAATACTCAGCTGTATCCAAGTTTCTGCCAAATCAGTTTTGCTCAACATCCCAACACCATGAGCTAAGCTCTAGTGCTCACCACTACAGCTGGGAGGCTATGGATTGCATCTCCTCTGGGTCTGCCCCTTTGCCATTTCCCTGGGTATGTCAAGCCTCTGTAGATATTCATAGGCATATGCAGTTGCCCAGAATTCTGCAAATAGCTGTGTTCTGTATTTGCATAAGATGTCATGCATGAATTGAAACCTGCTTGTCATTAATCAGAGGCTTTAGTGAGCTAGAGTTTTTCACTGAGATTTTTGCTGAGCCTAGGCTTCAACATTTTCACACTTGCAAACTGCACTTAAAAAAACCTGACTGCTAGCATCTGTCTGATAAATAGTGGTTCAAAAGTGTAACAAATGCCAAACAACACTTCCATGTTTTAGTTAGTGTTGGACATGGATGTAGAAGAAGGATAGAGAGGGGCTTTTTAGAAATATTAGTCTTACTCAGCAGAGGGTGAAACACCCATTTCACCAGCCTGTTTCATAACTGTTTCCTAAAATACATGAAAATAAGTGGGACTGATTCAGCCAACTCTGCTCATTCAAAATAGAACTTTACTCCCTCAGAAATCAGTATGAGTCTTCATGGTGCTGCTCTGCACAAATAAGGCTTTACTTGTTAAGTGGGAAAAAAGCAAAACTCCTAGTGAACTATAATTCCAGCCATAAATTAAAGAACTAGATCTGCATAAAGAAATTAAAACCAAAAACAAATGACAAATTTTTAATTACTGAGTGTATGAATCAATGAAAAGACACTAACAGAAAACTGGCTCTTCCAACACACATCTTCAAGTCCAGAGCTAGTAAGAACCAATGAGCAGAGGCATTTCTATGGGGATGATAGGAACACCAGTTTGCTGAGATTAAATACTGAGTACTTACTACAGAAATGCAAAAAGTACCTTCTGGACTGAAAGAAATCCCATTATGAATGGCAACAGCGTGGGTGCATAGCTGTTGAGGTGCAGTGGAAGCGTGCTTTGGCCCATTAGGTGGCTGTGTTGCATTTTGGAGCAGTTTCTAGGTTGAAGAATTGTTACCAAATAATCCCACGTGGACTGATTCCACTGCAGCTGCACCAGAGTTAGCAACAATGGGAACCTCAGTATAGACAGCTTTCAGTTCCAGCAGCCGTTTTCAGCACTGTATCAGTTAACCCTGCTCTGAGGAGGGTTAATTGACACAGTACTGCAAATGGCTGACTAGATGAAAACTCATATATTATGCCTCCCAACATCTCTAACAATTGTGCAGCTGCATTCATATTGGCTATGGTGGGAATTTGGAGGAGGGAAGAAATTCCCCAGTGCAGACAAAGCCTGAGAGTGAGCCTTAATATTCTTTTCTGGGTCTTTTTTGTCAGTCACAGTCATGCTTCCCTAAAACATTCTCAGCCATCTCCAGGTTGCTGATTATGAAGCAACAGCCACTCTTGGTCCCACCAGCTGGATGAAAGGAGTGGAAGAATGGTGATACACCCTGGCCCATCTCATAGGTGCACTCAAGGTTCATGTGTCTGCTCTTCTCCTCTCTCTTGTATCCCCACAGGCAGCACATTCTAAAAGAACCAGGGAAAAACAAAAATTAACTTTTCCCACAAATGTAGACAATGTTTGCAAGATGTACTTCTCCTGCACTGACTGGTTCTCTAGCAGCAGAGTATCAGGATTCCCAGGTCCCTGAGCACCTACTGTAGCCTTTAACTACATAAATATCTTTGGCCTCTCTGGTTGGCCACAGAAGTGAAATACCCACTCAAAATACAACCCTTCAGACATGACAGCCTGTAGCCCTGGTAAGCCAAGGCTGTTCCTCTAAGGAGTTTTCTGAGGCAGTGCAGAGCTGTAAGGTTCTTGAAATATGGAGGAAACAGTCAAAAAAATTCTTCTGAATTTTACCATCTGCTCTCCCATTCCTGGCAAGAGATCTCTTTCAGAGTTAAAAAATTGCTGCTTCCCCTGAGCTGAGGCCTTAAACTTACTATCACTGCCCCTTTTGAGTAGTTTGCACTCCAAGAGAACTAGGGTGGAGAAAACAGGACTTGCTAGAGCAGAGCAGAGGGGTGTCCTGACTCTGCTCTCCTTTGTACACCGTGAGCAGGCATTATAAAGTTGGGGACACACTTCCTATCACACAGTTGGCATCACAGACCTTCAGTAGCAACTTGTAAAAAATAAAAAAGTTCTCTGCTTGTGTAAAGCATTGAGACCATCTGAGCTCACAGACTGGTGGAGTTAGTTGTACTTATATATGGGTTATGTTTGGCTGCTAGCTATAGGTGACATCTCCCTGTGACCATACAGCATGGTTTCTTCTGCATCTGTGGGCTTTTGAGAAAGGAAACAGATGAAGAAGTGAGCAAGGGAAGCTATTTATTGCTGCTATTTATAATCTCCAAGGCCTATTTAATCTGCAATTTTCCGTCTTTCTGAAAGATACTTTCCTGAAACCTTGGTTCTTTGTTCTGATGCAAAATTTTACTGCTGCTATTAGAATGCACAATTTAAAAAATCTCCTCTGGGAAGAGAGGCCAGTTAAGCATCTATAAACCATCACACTGATTACAGAATAACAAATGGCCTCTTTGTAAGTGTAGAAGGTTTGGTAGCATTTTTCATTGTCTTCTTCTTCATTTTCTAGGAAGTTCCTCTGATTTCTTTGGAAATGCCCTGAGTTTAAGACTCGTGGAGACTAGAAATCAGGCCAGATTTTATGTCTATGAATTTCCTATACTATATGAATGGTTCCAGAAAACAAAAAAATAAAATAAAAGCACTGATAATTAATACTTCTGTTAATAGACCAAAGCTTAAATCCCAGACCAAAGGTGGTGGAAAGTAGGTCATGTCTACTCCAGTAACTTTGCAGTACTCCCTTTGATTAATTATAAAGTTGTATTCACTGGTGTTTGCACTGAATATTGTGCAAATACAGCTATACTGTCAGAGAATGGATTGGAACAGTGGAAGGAACAGCTACCACACCTCTTTTGGGAAGGAACGTGGAAAACAATGAAGAGCTGTTTCTGGTTCCTCAGCTTCCATCATCCACTTGAGGAAGTCAGGCTTTCTGGGTTCTGGATGTCATGTTGCTTACCTGGCTTAAGGTACTCTGTATATAAATATAAGAACAAGTTTTTTCATGAATCTAGACAGCTCTGTATCCACAGAGTTGCTGTAAGGAATATCAATATCAAGGAACTGATTTATTGTCTAAGCACTTTTGGTTAAGGAGGGAATCAGGATGGTTTCAAAGAAATGAAAGACCCATAGTTGTTTAGATCTTGGATACTGATTCTTATGATGGTGAATCTGTAGTCAGACTGTAGAAAGACCCAAACTCTGTTGTGCTGGGCACAGTGCAAGGATCAAGGCTTTTCTTGTCCAGAACAGCTTTCCAACAGTGAGCTTAGGAATACTGATCTCACGTGAAAATTATTTGCTTATGGCTGTATGTAAAAAGTCTTTGAACTGTAGCATTTTTACTAGAACTGCTCAAGGGAAGACTAGTGGTACAATTAATAGCCCATATAGGATGATTCTGTAGAGACGGATGTTTTGGAGCAACAGGCTTTTACCAATTGCATGTAACACTTTCTTCCAGACAAATGGACACATGAATATGCTTTAAAGAGATTAATGGATGTTATAAAAGTTATGTGCTGCTGCACTTTAAACTAAAGACTTCACAACCTCCATTTGGAATCCCGATGGCATACAGCAGCTTATTCTTTTGATGTATAGAATAGATGTAGGGCATTATGGATTTCTCATGGTGTGATGGGAACTGAGTATTTTACAAAATGCAGTGGGACTACAAGGCTTTTCTGATAGCTGTTAGATGGAACAGGTGGACTGTGTCTATCTTCCATAGCTGGTTGCTTTTGGGGATGGGAATGAAGCAGGCTTTGGGATTCTTGTGATTGGATTAAGAACACTTTGGCAATACTTTCAGCCTTAAGAAGTGTTCTAGGATTACTCTTTCTTTAGCCCATCTGTCTGCAGTGTACTTTTGCTATTCCATAGAAAATAACTCAGCTGTCTCCTCAGCACAGTCCTTGGTGGTCAATGACTGCATGTGTTTGAGTGTAGTAACTTTCTGCCTGTTTCCTTATTTATCAGTAGACATCAGAATTCATAAGGTGTCAAGAAAACTGGCTGTATTTCGATAGCTTGCACAAGGAGTGTTGCAGCAGTATCTCTGCCCTCTTCAGTATTATGTACGATAATGCAACTTTTCCTTCTGAGCGCTCTCCTGCGCTTGTCCAGCCCCGAGCAGGGGAGAAAGGATGTCACCAGACAGTTACTACAGGGGTGGCTGTCAGCCAAAGTGCAAGACCTTGTGGGAGGAGTGGGGCTGGAGGAAATGCCCAAGTTGCACATGAAGCCCAGGTGTGAACATTTTTTTGGGGGGGACGCACAGACAGGGGGGTCCTCCCTGGCCGTTGTGGCCACAGCGGAGGGGCGCCTACCCATGGCTCGCACGGGAGCGGAGCGAACACCGGCGGAGGGAGAGGGCTGTGCTGGACATCCTGCCTACGGGCTCTGCGAAGAGGCGCAGCCTGCGGCCCCGCCATGCTCGTAGGAAGAACAATGTCGGGGCAGGGCTCTCCGCAAGGTCATTCCCCTGCCGTCACCGTCCCGGCAGGACGGCTCCGACCCGCTGTCGGGTTATACCGCCCACATCTTACCGCGGCAGCGGCCGTCTCGGCAGGCGCCCGGCCCGNCTTTTTTTTTTTTCCCTACAGCCCCCTCCTGGTTTTTCCACCCACGGGTAAAGGTGGCTTTTCTTTTCTTTTCCTTCGTTTTTGTTGTTGGTTTTGGGTTTTTTTTCCCTCCCTTAACCCTCATCCTAGTTTAGTCCGTGGGCAGGACTCGCATAATAATATTTCCAGTCCCAGGAGTTCGCATCACAGACACGAACCGAGGACCGCCCCCCCCCTTTTTTTTTCCCTCCCAATCTCCCAAATCGTTTTATTATTATTATTTTTAAATGATCGCTCCTTTTGCGCGCTGCTCCCGCTGCTGCCGAAATCCCCGTCTTCCCAGGGTGCATGCTTCTGGCAAGATTGTGCAGTGTTCTCAGTCCATTTTCAGTGTGTCTTATCTTAATTTGTCCTGATCCGATCTAAGCGCGATAGCCACCACTTGCTTTCAATTTGTAGGACTTTTTTCCTCTTCTTGGTTTGCTCCCGACTACTCTCAGACTATTTCCCTCTCTCTTTGCATTTCCAGGGCTGCAATTTACTCTGCCTTCTTTTTTTTTTTTTTTTTTAACCTCTCCTCTTTTGAATTGCTTCATGTTACTAACCATTCCTAAATTGTAAGAGAGATTCATTCCCCCTCCTCTTCCACCACCACCAACACCACTACCACCATCACCTCCTCCTCCTCCTCCTCCCCTTCTCTTCTCCTTTTTGGCAGCACCAGGACGTCCGGTGTGGTGGTGGCAGCGAGCAGCAAAAGCAGCAAGAGCTCGTTTTGATTCCCCCCCTTCAAGGTGCTTTGGAGAGACTGGTTTCAGGCTGAGCAGCAGAAGTCACGATGAGTGCACAAGGTGAGGGACCCGGTCAGCCTTCCACTGCTGCCCAGGAGCAACCTGCAACCGCAGAGCCTCAGAAGAGAGGACGAGGCAGACCCAGGAAACAACCACAAGTCAGTATCGTATAGATACGTAGAGCCGCAGATCTATAGTGTTATAGGCATGTACATGTACGTATTGTGCTGTAAGGAGTCCTGGCGACGGGGCGGGGGGGGCTTTGTTGTGCGCTGCTTCCCGGCGAGGTGGTGCAGAGGCGTAGCGAGNATTCCCCCCTTCCCCACCTCCCCCCCTCGCCCCCCTCATCGTATGGAGAGAGGTGCCCCCTTTGCCGATGGAGCTGGGGGAGGTAGCCGGAGGGGGCTTGCCCTGTATTTGCAACACCTTTCGCCTTTGCTCCGGCGCTTTCCCAAGGCAGGTCGAGGCGACGGGGACGCTGCCGTGTCTGGACGCGGGGAGAGTAGCCCTGTGCTCCTTTCCACCCACACCCCCAGCCTACACCTGGGCTCCGAAAGGGGCGCGCTGGGCTCCCCTTTTTTGACTTGCAAGATCTGAATTCGCGCTAAGGTTGCTAGATCCGTGTGTTATTCCCACCCCCACCCCCTTCCCTTCCTTTCCCGAAGTGCCATTGTCGCATCGCCTGGAGCTGCCCAGCCGCGCTCAGCCTCTACCGCCGGGCGAGGGGCCCGGGGGGAGCCCCCGCGCTCTGCAGCCCCTCCGCCGGCGCCGCCGAAGGAGGATTTTGCCTGCGGATGCAACCAATTAATCCCGCAGCTCGGCGGGGGCAGCGCGGAGCCGCCCGCAGCCTTTTCCCTGCCTCCCTCGGAAGTCACGATTGAGAAGCAGGGCTGTCCGTGGAGCTCGTTTTAAAGTGAGCGTCCGCGGGCTTTAAACGTGTTTACTTCCCGTTCATTTGGCATCAGCCCCAGTGCCACGAGAGCCTTCGAGGGGCTCGAAACATGGAGAGAGCTGAGCAGCAGAGCCCCGAGCCGGGGGAAACCCGGCTACTTTGCTTCCTTCCCCTCCCCCGCTCCGATATGGTCCTGTAAATTTCACAGAAAGTACTTTTTTTTGGGAAGCCATAAAAGCAGAGCCCCCCGTTACCTCGCTCTGCCCCTGGTGACACTCACTCCGTCGGGCCGGTGACTGCGGGCTCTGTAGCCCTTCTGCTTCACCCCCTGATTGCCCTCGACCAGCCCCGGCAGCCAGCACCCACCGACCCTGCTGGCTTGTGCCCGGGCTTTCCTTTTTTCTTTTTCTTTTTCTTTTTCTTTTTCTTTTTCTTTTTCTTTTTCTTTTTCTTTTTCTTTTTCTTTTTCTTTTTCTTTTTCTTTTTCTTTTTCTTTTT
>VYZP01038674.1:0-15581 GCA_013400635.1 Hypocryptadius cinnamomeus | reverse complement strand
TTTCTTTCCTTTTTCTTTTTTTCTTTCCTTTTTTTCTTTCCCTAATTTTTTTCCCCTCCGGTAGCATTTGAATGCGTGGAAGTGAAAGAAAAACGCGTCTCCTTCAACGTGCTCAGCCCAGATGTGCAGTGCCTGCGAGGCTCGCCACTGAGCTGCAGCACTTGGGGAGTCCCCTCGCCAGCCTCCCCTTTACTTACCCGGGAATTATGAAAGCTGAAGAGCTTTAAACTGGTTTAAGTTAACAGACTGCACTTAATTAGTTCTACCGCATCCTGTAATATGAATGAAATGTATAATATTCAAGACTAGAAGAGTTTTATAGTGTTTATGATTCACTGAATAAATATTTGGAATCTGAATTCTTAGTAATTCATACCCAGTTTTAAGGACTGGTTATTTACTGGCAGGCAAAGGAACTAGTTAAGAAAATAGCTAAAATAATCAGTGTCGACTCATTTTCGAGTTGGGGTTTTGTTTCACATTTTTCTTTGGTTGAGTTTTTTTGGCTTACAAGTGTTCTATTTGAAGAAAGGTTTAAATTTGCATGTTAATACGAATCAATTTTCTTTAGAATAGGTGTGAATATAATGCCGACTGCAGAACAACAAAAAAAAATTGCCCCCTTGAGAGAGAAGTAGTCTCATCTTACTTTACAATATTCTGGTAGTAAACTTTTTTTCCCCAAAAAGCTTGTGCTAGAAACTACGTGTGATAATTGTATTTTGCTATAATGCAATGCAATTGAAATTAAATGGGTAACTGTGTAATTTTTTAAATAACTGCTGTTATATGAGGGAAATCATAGCCATCTTTAAAAATGTGTTTCCTGCTATAACTTGCATGTTAGAATATTCACACTTTCCCAAGTTTTTATATGCAATTGCAAGAGAAGTTAAACTCATTTATTGTGCAAAATCTATTTTTTCCTTTATCTGGAGTTGATAATTTTTTATGTTGCATTATTAATATTATGTTATTTAATGACATTGTTAATTCATATGTTTTAAGCAACTTCTCAGTTTAGTTTATCCTTTAGAACATCTGGGTTAGTTGTAGCCTCTTGCCACAATAGCATGTTTTCCTGTATTTAGGAACCAACTGGTGAACCATCTCCTAAAAGACCAAGAGGAAGACCCAAAGGAAGCAAAAACAAGAGTCCCTCTAAAGCAGCTCAGAAGGTGAGATTATTAAAGAGAAAAAATTACTAATGCTGTTTTTTTTATCAACTGGTAGTAAAAAATCCAGTAATTTAGGCTGTGAATTGTGGGGTTTGAACTCTTTTAATAATGGAAGCTACATAAAGCATGAATTTCACTTTTTTAAAATTAGAATTAACATCAAGACCCTAAGTACAGACCCTGTAAGGGCATCTTTTTTAGTAGTCTACACATTAGTGAAATAACAATGTATTTCATGAGAAACCATGAGATGTCCTGTATCTAGTAAGGAAGTCAAGGATATTATTTTCTTCATTAAGATTTTTGTAAGAGGAAGATTAATTTCTTGCCCACTTACAGTTGTTACTACTACAGACCAAATCTGTATATTAAAGCTAAGTGCTTTGTCAAACATAAGTTAATTAGGAGTAAATCCAATTATGTGTTGATGGAAATAAGTGCATATATTGAAATTTACAGCTTTAAAATGTGATGGTAAAGTAAACTTCCAGTTACAGTAAAAGCCTGTTATATCTTGTTTAGTAATCAGTTTCAAAGAGACTTTTACTGGAAGTGCTTTTAGTCTTCTGAACCACTGTTTCTGCTTGGTGATGGGACCAAACTTTATTTTGGTGGTTCTGATTGCCTTCAGCTACAGGAGAAGCTCCCTGAAGTCATTGCATTTAGTGCATGGACTTTACATCACAAATACAACATGAAAATTTGACTAAATTTTATTTGAAGTGGGGAAAGCACCCCATTAGGAAGCTGTGTTATCAAGGCAAATCATGCATACCCTTCTGTAGGAAATATTGTCGTGAAGGCAAATTGTGGTGTATGGGCTTGAAAACAAATATGGGAGATTTGTTTATGTTGTTGGTTGTACAGCAGTTAGCACTAGTTTACTAAATCACTAAAGCTTACAAAATCTGGGAATGAACTGTAGTGCTAAAGTGTGTCAGTATCTTTTAAGGAGGTGGGTGACAAAATGTGTGGAAGGTATTTGTGTCCTCATCTAATTATGGTTCATTTTTCAGTATGCCTATGGTACTGACCATATTAAGTTTGATAGTTTTCAATGTTATAAATTACTATAGCAACTACTGATAAATATTAAATCATTAAAAGGTGACTGTGGTTTCACGTCTGTTTTAAGTGTTTTCAACATTTGTTTGAGGTAGTTTTCCAACTGTCTTTAAATTCAAAATTAGGTGGGGTTTTTTGTGGGTTTTTTTGGTTTTTTTTTTTTTTTTTTACTTTATGGGCTGGAAAAAAAGCAGCATGTTCTGTCAAGAAATCCATGCATTATAAAAAATGCTTTACAGGTTAAGTATTAAAAATCTTTCAAAGCCATTCTGTAAGGTAATGTGCTTAAAATGTTGATTTTTTTTTTTCTTTATACAGTAAAAGCATTCCTCAGATTCATGTTAAAGTAGTTTATATGTCACTCTTCAAAAGAGAGGGAGAAGTTTTTTATTAGTCTAGCAAATCCAAATGTGAGCTTTAGTATTTTAAATATTGCTCCTAGGAGTGTTGGCTTTCCTAGCAGAAACATTTGTAGTAAGATAAAATTTTAAGTAATTTGTAGAAATGTTTTTAAAAGATGCCTCTAAAAGGAATATTGCCATTATTTCATTTACATAAGTGATTTGGAAATCAGTATAAATGGAAAATAATTTTAAAACATTCATAAATGTGTAGGTTTAGCAAATCAAGAGTTTTCCAGATGATTCTGATACAAAGTTGTGCTTTCCCAGTCTAATTTACAAACTGAGTAATTCCATTGTAACATTTTGATTTTCAGAATGCATCAAGTTACTGCTCTAATTAAAGCTTTTGGGTGTTGCTAATGGAAAAAATTGACCAAAGACCATGTGTCTTTTTTTATAATAGAAAAAAACCCTTTGAGGGGTATATAATTACAGGTCTTACTGGTTTCTAGGTTTATAGATAAAGTATGTAAGTGTTTGATAAATCCTCTAAAACATAAAACACTTATAAAGCCTCACTAGAAGAACGAGAGTGGTATCACATTTCAAATAAATATTTTAGCCCTTTTTCCAAATGGATAATTAGCCCTCTCTAAAATAGTTCAGCTTTTCACCAGGTATCTTAAAGTATCTTTTAATGTAATATTATTTCCAATATTTTTTCTAACTGTAATATGGATGGGAATGTTTTGGCACTGTAAGAAAGCTTCATTTGGTGGTGAGGGTATCACCTCTAAAAGGAGTGAACTATATGTTCAATTTTGTGGTACACATATTTACACATACATATGCATACATGCATTCATTATGACTTTCTCCAGCCTGTCTCGACTCCCAGAAAGAGCACTGGCTATCTTAGCTTAAACCCCTCTACATGTGAACCTGGGCACTATACACCCAGCTGGAATTGGCTGGAATTTCTAAAGAATAGTGCGTGCCCTGTGTGTTTCAAAGGGAGCTCATTGAAATGCTTCAGAGTGTTCACAACATGTTAGATAAACGTCGGCCAGGAGAACCCACCGAGCAGCCATGAGAAGGCACTCATGATTAATTGATTGGGTGTTCTCTTGCAAAGCATTACACATCACAATTAAAAATGTATTGCACAAACTGGCAGTGAGTTAAAAATACTCCAGAACTGGGGCTTTGTTTTGTTATACTTCAAAAAATAAATACCCTTAAATCAATTGATGGACAGTTTTCCCTGGAATTGTGGTTGTGTTGTATATTTAAAATTTCTTGGTTCACAGAATTTAAAAAAAATTTTTGATTTAGGTTTTTGTTTTTTTTTTTTTTTTTTTTTTAGCTTTAAGAGCTTGTGTTTGGTCTTAGTAAACTGGCCTTGGGGCATCTGAAAACAAACTGTGCTTGTTAGGAAATTAGCAATGTGAAACTTGACAATGCATACAAAATGTTGCAAAACTAACTGAACAGCTAATAATGTGGCAATTACTCTAATTTTGGGTAATATGCTTTCCTTTTTCCTTAAAGCCTTGCATATCGCACGTGCAAGTTTTTATAAACTAGACACAAGGAATAAACTGTGTTTTATAGAAGACCAAACCATTTCTCAATTGTTTAATTTTGACGAACAGGAGGAACACAATGTGTTACCAGATAGATAAGAAGAGGTAGAGACAAAAAACTCCTAGTCACCTTGCACTTGAGTCCCCACAATTAGGTTGTTATTGTGCAGTCTGGATCTTTAAACAAGTTATTCTGTCATTAATTTAAAATGTTTTTTTTAAAAATAGCAAAATGTGAATTTGGTTTTGGGTTTTTTTCTCCCTAAATCACAACTATTTTTTCAGGAAGATCATAGTGGGGAGTCGCTTCCTTTTTCATTTCCTGGGTGTTTTGTGGTTGAATTTTATTTCTTTGGTGAGCTGTGTTCCCAGCCCATTGCATTTCCCTTTCTAGGGCTTTTTTTTTTTTTTTAAGTTCCTATAGTTTGGCTTGACAAAAATACTGTGTAGGCATAAATACTTTCCTGTTTGGGAGCAGGAAACACATTTGTGACATTAGAAAAAAGAATAGTAGCTACTACATGATTGTCATTAAAGGAATTGTCAAGGGATGTCCCAGGAATATACAATGGTAAAAATTCTTTCGTAAAATTTACCTTCAGCTGAAATATGTTGAGTTTTACTGTAGTTATTGGTGTAGTGAGATTCACTGAAAATGCCTACAGCGTTTGATGCATTATCCTCTGAAACCTAGAGCTAGTGATCCTGTGTGTGACTACACTTGCTATTGTCTCTACTTTACATGGCCAGGTTTGGTATGTGGAAAGGCATGCCCCTGGGTTAAGCAGTCCAAAGGTAAAAGAAAAAGAAAAAAAAAAAAAAAAACCAACAAAAAAAAGCCAAGCCAGAAAAGTGCATGTGATCAGGACTCTGCTCTGAATTGGGTCATGAAAATCTAGTTGGCTTCTCCATGCTTCATTCATTTTCATCTACATCAGTCATTACAAGCTTAAAGGGAAAACAAGATCAAATTTATCAAGTGATTGTAGCATGGTTATTGCATTGAAAAAATAAGAGACCTCAAAATCAAATGTTTTGACCAAGATAGGAAAAGCAGAAGACTTTTGTTTAGCATTAAAATGGATAAAACAGGACATGGAAAGTGTGATGTTTTTGTACTTAGTCAATGCCTAAGGTTTTTTTAGGAGTATATTTTGACTAAATAACTGTGTGGTTTTTTTGAGAGGGATGAATTCCTGGGGTAGGTCTTTTGACTCTGTTTGACAACAGTGATCTTCCTCCTGAGAACTATCACTTATTTTACCTGACTTACAGCTCTGACACATTTTATCTGAGGTCTCCAGCAGATCATTTTGCAAAGCCGATAGAATTCTTCAGATTTGGATTCTGTTGCATTTGAGGTCTTCCTTGACAATACATAGATGCCCAAAGAGCACTTTATAGTCATTCAGTCATTTATATTTGTCTTGTCTTGTTAATTGCTTTCAGTAGTACAGCCTTGGTTTCTGTCTGGGTACAGCTCATTTTTGCAGTAAGGAGACAGAGATCATGGGCAGTCAAGTCCTAGAGTTGCTGAGAGAAGCTGTTTGGAAGCAGAGCTGGATGGCCCTGTGGTACAGAGCTTGAATGGACTGCACATCTTCCTGGGAGCTGTTAGCTCACTTACAGATAGCAGTAACTGAATTATGATCTTTCTCACCTCTGATAAATAAAAAACATTGCCCATATAGATCATGCTTTTAAATGTAAGTTCAGTTCTGTCCCTCAAACGTGACATTGCAAAAATGGTGTGTTCATATTATTGTTTATAAGAAATTTCATATTTTTAATGAAGTACACTTTGTGTTTGATAACATACCTTACCCTTGTTTAAGCTTTGGTGATTTCATGTTTTAGCTGTAAAAAGCAAGGTCATGCCTCATAGCATAGTAGCACCAAATGTTAAAAACCTCCTGACCAAACACCACCACCTCTGGGTGGCCTGGAGCTCTGTCAGGATTTGCCCCTAGCTTCAGAGACAACACTTCAATTAAAGCCAAGAGCCAACAGACTGGAGTGTTTCTGATGGTGCAGAAGCCTGTTGAAGAGGAAAGGCAAAGTGTTAGTGCTTTCATGGAGAACCAATGGATTACCTGTCTTATACACAGCACAACATTTCTTCAAGGCTTCAATTAAAAGAAAGTCTTATGCTGTTGGAGAAAATACAGTATTTTAGCAAAATGCAGGCTGAAGAAAGAGGGATGGTGGTGGAATATTTTCCTGAACTTTATGTATTTATCATTACCACTGTGCTGCTACTGCTCCTTTCGTTTGTTCTCAAAGTGTTTTGTCTTTCTCTTCTCTTGAAAAGGAGATTAAAACTTCCAGTTTGGAGGTTCTTGTCATTCATTTTCTGCAGTTTGATCTGTGAAAACATTGCTGTTTACTTACAGAATCTCTCTGTACCAAAACATCACCTTTGGCATGCCTGGCTGTTTGCTCAGCTCACCTCTGGGAAAGATTTGGTTTTGATAAGAGCTATGGAAGTGTTTTTCTTCTAACATGAGGTGGAAGTCATATACTGCAGGAATATAGTGCCTTTCAATCTGCACAGTCCCCAAGCACTTGACAAACCATTAGCCAAACTAGCCAGCAGGAACACTGGCCATTTCTGACGTGGACCTTTGGTGGTGGTAGAGCTCAGCACTGCTGAGCTGCATAGGAAGCAGCCACCCTGTGTGACAGTTTATGGCAGGAAGCAAAAATTAGTTATTCAAAGAAATCTTTCATGTTCATTATATGTAGTTAAAATTTGTGTCAGGTTTGTATGCACTTTAATTATTAGACCAAAGCAGTTTTGTATTCAAAATTTAATTATTTTTAATAGAGTTTTGGAAAAGGATCTTTCCTTCAGATGCAGTAATACACACAAGAAAATAAACAGCCTTAGTGCTCTGATAACATGTCAAGTGTTGATTTGTTAAGACCAGTTATAACTGGTATTTCTTTTAAAGATTTATGCCCAGTGCTTCATGAAGTAAACATAGAAGCAGGGAGCTACAGCTTATCAACACTAAACCATATCTGGTTTTTTGCATCCTTCAGGTTACAAGGTATAAAGAAATTGAACGCTTAAAAGAAACAAAACTCTGAAATAGACAGGTACAGGATATAGTAAATGCATTTTAACAAGTATTCTCTTAAGAGGGTTTCACCTTACATGTAACACCGGTATAAACTATTAAAGCTCAAGTTTACTCTTTTAACAAGTCTGAGTGATAATTTTGCCCTTCAGGAGTGTGAATTTTATTTTTCACAGCTTTCTTATTGTGAGGTATTTATTTCAAAGTCATTGCATTTAACTCACAGGGCAGGTTTTTTTGTAAAGATTCCTCCACTAGTTCCTCAGCTCAAATTCTCTTTTAGAGAGATCCGATTTACACAGCATTGGGTTACAGTATATGTTACAGTGATTGACCAGCAAGTGATTTATTTAATGGCACAGTTGATTTCTAAGGGCAAATCAAATACACATGCAGTTAACTGGGGGGAAAAAACCAAAGAAACACAAGTCATGTGTACTAAAAGTCTTCTTTCTTGGGGACTTTATATCTGGCAAGTCCTGCCCTGACTACAGGTGGTGGCAAAATCCTGAGTGGAACAGGATTATTTACCTGGTGAAATGTATGGATGACCATAGCCTAGCTAGAGAGAATAACCTGGAATTTTCATTTTAAACTCTGTAAGTTTTTTAGTGTACTATGTAAGTACTGTTATTAGTAGTAGTATTCACAATGTCACGCAGTGGAATTAGTGGAAGAGCCTATAAAAGGATCCATATTTCCTTTATGCTGAGCTCCAGGAGCAACTGGTGGGCTCACATAAATATAGCTGTCACTTCTAGGGCCTCTTCCACATTGTTTCCTTAAACCTGGAAAGGGAAGGTGTGTTTTGAGCCATGAAAGGTTTACTTACAGCCTAAAGACATGCTTTTACCTGGAAAACTTGTGAAAAGTAGAGAAATTTTTTCCCAGTAAGAACACAGACATATTCATGGTGATATTCTGTCCTAATTAATTTCATGCGCGAACATAATGAGACTGAAAAAGGAACATAATGAGACTAAAAAAGCTGCTGTAAACTGCTTTGATCAAACTTGAAACAGGCTGTATTTTTAATTTAGTATCTTCAAGTACTTTTTGATGGCATGTGACAGACTAGACTTGATGTTCTTGAGGTTCTCAGGTTTCCCGATTGCCCTATGTCCCCACCATCAGCCTGCATGTGGGATGGCTGGCCAGGGCCTCCCCGGCTCTGCAGAGCGCCCTGAGCAGCTGGGGCTGTGTGGGCACACTCCTCATGCCCCTGGACACAGCGTGGATCAGGGCTGGGGACACCCTTGGGTGCAGGTGAGGCACTGCCTGGGAGATGTCAGGGAAAGCAGCGTAGTCACACATTCTGCCAGAAAACACAGCTTAGCTGGGGGGCCTGGTGCCACCCAAGAGGTATGATTGTAGCTAATGTTACAGGAAAGGAGTTCCTAGTTACTGAGGCTGTTAAGTAATGCTGAGGTATAAAATATGTTGTGTTTCTTTTACAGAAAGCAGAAGCCACTGGTGAAAAGCGACCTAGAGGCCGGCCCAGAAAATGGGTAGGTATTTCACTTCCAGATTTATTTGCTGTGTTATAAAGCGTGTTATAAAGTCCATTCCTTTAGAGAACAGTAATTTCATTTGTAAGAAAAGCATCTGTCTTCTGTGTCTCTTTGTTCTGGTGGATTGACTAAAGGGTTAACAGAGCAAAGAAGTTGATCACCGCTTCCTACCTTTAGACTCTGGTAGTTTGCTCAAGACACTTTACAATTGAATGTTTGCTTCGAGTGAATATTTATGCCTATCTTATCAGCATGAAAAGAGGCTCAACTCTTCCTTCAAAAGAGAGTAACAATGAGATAACTTGTTCAGTAATTGAGTAACAAAGGTTATAAAGGGGCACTATGGGACATCAGAGGGTGATAAGACTCAGATGTAGGGTGCACTGAGATAAAGTTTAAAAACCAAAATGCTTTTGTTCTGCATTGCCTGGAAACATGCATATTTTCCTTAAATCCAGTGAGAAAGAGCACAGATGAACAGCAGGATACTTGCACTTAGAACTTACTTTTTCCACTCACAGTCATTTTCATGCCTCATATATTTGTGGTGACTGGTAATATATTTCATTAAAAGTTTCCGCTTTTCTTGACCCCATTTAGTCTTTAGAAGTGTCTATCAGAAGTGTGGTTTTTTTCTTTAGCAATGGAAATATTTAATTCTTAGGTACTTGAAATTTTGTATTCTCACTGATGTTTACAGCTAATGAGCCTGGTGGCCTCTCCTCTGCATGTTTTTCTTTTTTGTATGGGCTTTCATATGGGGTGTCACTGGGAAAATGGGATTGAATATTAGATGGTAAAAAGGTGTGGCTGTGTGCTTCATCACAAGTTAACATTTCTGATTTCCCTTTTCCAGTTCCCTTTCCCTGCTCAACATTTTTCTTTAAACTTCTGTTTCAAATCCACCCCCGCCGTCTCAATAGCAAACCCTTATTTCACTCCGTAATCTCTTTCCTCTTGTCAGTCCTGTCCTTTCCCCCTCCATTTTGTTCAGTTCTTTTGCATAGCTGTTAAAAGAGTTGTAAAAGTATATGCTTGCAAAAGCTCAAACAGCACAAGAAGGTACTGAAAACTACAGCTAAGGTTCCCCATAGTATTAGCCACTAAACACAGAGAAGCTGGCTTTAGCAGTCACTTTGAGAACTAGGTCTATTGCATTTTCCAGTGAATATTCCACAGGATATGTTTTTGGAGAAAACAGACCACTGCATACTAGATGAGTGGTTTATACCTGTAGTTTTTAAGTCAGGCACTTTTCAGGTACATGAGGAAGCTTACTGCCATTAAAAAAGTGGCTTTTTGAAATGTATTTATGCTGGTGATCTTCTCATAAGCACCCTGGGGAAGGCAAATGCCAAATGCAGTAAAACGTGGGTCAGTTCTGTCTGCTTCCTCCTGTCTGCCTTGAACCTTGCATATCTGGACACTGAGTGTTGCTTGCTTGATCCTCACCTTGGGTGCAATCTCTGGGAAACAGCAAAAATACTTGGTTTATGAGAGTAGTTAATTTATAACAGTCAAGCCATCTCCTCTGAGTTTGGAATGTGTGACAGGTGAATAGGGATGGTTGGAAACTTTGGGGAAAAGGGAAAAGGTAGCAACCTGAAATGTTAGAAAGGTTTTCTCTGCCAAGTACTCATTGTCAGAAACTAAGGTGAGTGAAAAGGGCTGATACAGCACTTCTGGCAGCTTGCAGTCTGGAATGTTTCCCTTCTATGTTTGTATTTTTATGGGGAAGAAAGAATAGGCAGTATCAGTGGAGCATTCAGTATGGAAAGAGCTATTTGTCAAGTCAAGAATCTGATTTTCAGAAATGGGAATTACAGAAATGGGTTGTATGCATTTCTTTATTATGAGACCAATACTTTCAACAGTTTCACTCACTTTTTAAAAATTTAATGCATATTTTGCAACTTGGTATTACTTCGCTGTTGCGCCTGTTGAAAGCGTAGAGTTTTTACTTTGTTTTTCTGATGGTATGATTGCTTCTTGTAATTTTTAGAGATAATTCTCCACATCTGCAGCTTGCATTGAGATAATGGCATGTTTGATTATCATGATCTGAAGAATTTTTCTCCCTTCTCTTTACTCTCTCTTTCCAGTTTAAATTAAGTTCACGGGCTCCTTCTAGCCTGTAGTTGAAACCAGAGGAGGAGTCTGCCTGAAAGCAGATGGTACACCATCATCTTTTTTGTTTAGACCTCCAACATGTTGTCAGAAAATGTCCATTTTTATCACCCATATTTCAGTTTAATCCTTAATGACTATATTCTTCCTCAATCCCATTTGTTTATATGTCAGGCCTTAATGATGTGCAAGTAAAGAGCGTGTAGGGTTTTTTTCTTGGAGAGGGCAGAATTCTATATTTTCATAAGTTTATAACCCTTTTTTTAGGAGTCTAGAGGTTCTGTGTCATATGTTGTTCATCAAATTGTAAAGTATTATTTCTGCTGTTTCCTTCAATATGCGCATGCAGAGACATTGGAGCCAACAGACCACTGTAGAATTCCGGTAGCTGGTCTTTCTGCTGGTTCAAATTAAGTATTTAATGTTTGTGATTCACAGTGTATTTATTTATATATTATTTTTTAGAAGAGAAGTAAATCCTTTTTGACTAGTGTAAAACTGAGAGGGGGAGGAACAGCCCAAGTGAAGAGGGCAATAAGCCCAGTTTATCACAAGCATATGAGACATCAGATGATCTTTTTAACGCAATAATGTGTACTTTGCAGAGCTGTCAAGAGAAAGAAGACCCTTGTCAATAGGATAGATGGTAAAGATTAAACAAAATCTTCTGAAAATAAAATATTCAGCTACATAGAAAAGCTTTCTAAATGTGGAGGGCTAATTGAATGAAAGTCCAGAGGATAACAAGGTCAAGCAGGTGGGACATGAACATAGTTGAAATCAGAAACACAGTGCTTGCTGCTGTAAAACTCACCTTCACTGTAGGTTGCTGCACCCGCGTGGACACATGGAAGGCTGTGAGTCTATTACCTATTAACTCTCTTCATGGGGGCCTCAGTACTCCTTAATTTTAGAGGTTTTGTTGCACAGACATATTCTAAGCTCCTTGGATGCATCTGCATTTAAAGTGTGTTAGGTCAGATCAGGAGTATGCTTTGGGAATGTATATCCTAATTTTCCCCACTTTTCCCCACTTACTGTATGTGTTGTGTAGCAGTCCCAGAGATCATTGGTTGGACTCCTTTCAAATGAAACCAAATTGGAAGATGTGCTGTAGAAGTGCAGTCTGTTAGACATTCAAGCCACAGGACTAGGCTAGAGAAATAAAAACCCCTTGAAAGGTGTGTGGTTTGGACCTTAGGTCCTCAGCACCATCCTGTGGTCCATATTGTAGACATAGCCTTTGATGCTTAAAAAAAGCCTATGAAGCAACCTGATTTTTATTAGCAGAATTATTTTATGTAGCACAGGCATCAAGTCAAATTCACATTGACAGGAGGCATTGAAAGGTTTGTCATTAACTTCATCAGGGCCACGTGTTTGCCATTGAGGCCTGATGCTGCTGCTCATGGACTCAGAGGCTGTTTTGCTCATGGCTTCACAAAGCCCTTTGTAAAGATCTATCCAAGGTTTTTTATTTTATTTATTCCATTTGTGTATGCCTATAATTTGACTGAAAGGAAGGGACTGAAGGTTTATGAGTAGAGCAGAGGACTAAGTAATCAATTGTTTTGCTGTTTGTTCCAAGGAACTGCATTGGAAAGCCCTGGAAATGTCATAGTCTTCTAGGGCTCTCAGGCGTCAGTTTAATGAAGGAATCTGAAATCCAGTTTTGAAGTTGATGCTGAAAAGGGTATTTGTTTTTTATTTCCATTGTTTCTGTTGAGTCTTTAGGTAGAATTTTTTTGCATTTCCAAATTGTTTGACTTGAACCACAGACTCTCTGCATAGCATGGCAGAGTTGTTCCAGGGGGACAGTCCAGAGCTTTTTACAGCCTTGAACAGGACTTTGGTGAGGAGAAGAGATGGCTGATTCCATGCAATATAGCTGTTTTAAAAGATGGATAGATGCAATTCTAGAATTTGCATGATTGTCACAGCAGAAGATAGTTGGTGACCTTCTGACCAGGGACATGCAGGACTCACGTGAAGCATCTGCTTGCGCGTCTCATCACTGAAGCCTTAGTAAGAACTGTGACTTGTTCAGAAAGCTTCCAACAATTTTGTTTTCTTCTAGACAGTATAGAGAGCACATTTCAGTTTGGTAGGAGATAAAAGATAATGAGAAATTAATTTAAGCAGATTTTTAATCTGATCCTCATTGTGATCATCTAGACAAGCTGAGAGGGTAGGGGCTGTTCTGCCTGGAGAAGGCTTCAAACAGACCGTACAGCAGCCTCCCAGTAACCAGAGAGAGCTACAAGAAAAATTGAGATGGACTTTTTACAAGGACCTGTAGTGATAGGGCAAGGGGAAATGGCTTTAAACTGAAAGAGAGTAGTTTAGGTTAGATATTAAGAGGAAATTGCTTGCGGTGAGGGTGGTGAGACACTGGGCAGTTGTTCAGAGAAATTGTGAATGTCCCACCCCTGGGAGTGCTCAAGGCCAAGGTGGATGGGGCTTTGAGCAACCTGGCCTAGTGGAAGGTGTCTTAGCCCATGGCAGGGTGTTGGAACTAGGTGATCTTCCAGGTCCCTTCCAACCCAAACCATTTATATGATTGATGATTATAGTACTTTTTAAATGAGGACAGAGTTTCATTTTATACAGAATGCCAGTTTAAGCAGTGCCAAACCACATTTAAAAAATATTACGAAAATGCCTTTTTATAATAACTTTTTCTTCAGATTATTTCCAGTTCGATTCTAACATAGCTGAGATACAAAACCTTGAACATGGAATTGGTGAGATGTTTCTATGCCAGCAGCTCCTGTGTCAGGGCAAGGACTCCTAGTGCTCATTAAGATTTTGAAAATGAGGTTCTCAATTTTGAAGAAATACATACCAAGAAAATCCCATTGCCTCAGAGGACCTATCAGTGTTTTGACAGGTCCTTGCCCCTATTAGCTCATTTGGTCAGAGCATGATGTTAGTAACACCAAGGTGGTGGGTTCAATGCCTATACAGACATTCACCTAAGACTTGGACTTGATGATCCCTGTGGGTCCCTTCCAACTCAAAATATCCTGTGAATATGTGAACGCTGAGCCTTTCCACACCTAAGTCAAGTTTCTAAGTCAAGTTTCTGCCTGATGATGACGTACTCTGTGATGTGAAGTCATTGGACTAGTTTTTCTTACTTCTTATGCAGGCAGTCTTTTTTGTATCATATGAAGTCATGATATAAGAGATGCTTAAATTCATGCAGTCTTACTCACTGGATGATAGAGAAAGAAGAATGTTCTAAGATCATAGTCCATCCTGCTCCAGAGAAGGCTTTGTTATAGCAGTGGTGAATTCTCAGCTGGAGATACTACTCTGTTGATGCTATGGAAGACAACCTAGACAATAAAATAAGACACATAATTGGCTGTTAGATAGCAAAAGGTTAGTGTGAGACTTTCCCCTCTCTGATGTGGTCTTACCAGTGTATCCCTAAGCTAGGCTAGAGATTCTGCTGTTAAGAGAACGTGTTTGTTTAAATTAAGTACTACTGGGTCCATTTGGAGCAAGACATGGCTGAGATAAAATTTATATTTTGTATATTGGATGATGAATGAAAGGGTTACTATTTATGTAATTACAGAAGATAGCACAGATAAAAATTCTGTTTCTTGTTCTTGGAAGAATAACATAATTTGAGTCTTTACAACTTTTGACTGCTATATCTGTGGTGTTACTGCTTCATGTGAAGCGCATAGTGAAAATTTACGTCAGTTGCAGTTACTTTAATCTTCCAAACAACCTTAGCTTCCTTCTGGAGGTCCTAGGTACTATTTTATAACTTGGTAATATAAAATACCTCCCTTCTTGAACATGTTCTACATCTGTGTGGGCAAGAACGTCGCCTGAGAGTGTTCATTGTTTCAGTGGTCTAAAGAGCCTGAAGGGGCTTTTATAATTATGAAAAAAGGACTATTGACCTCTCCTTTAAAATTCCCAAACTTAGGAAGTGGATTGAGAACATGAATGAAAAGCCTTAAAATCTTTATACCTATACACTTACTTTCCAGTTCAGGTGACCTGTAAAAGAAATCATCTCTCAAAACATGAACATTTTGAAAAAAAGCAGTGATTGTTAAACTTTTCTCTTCTGACTAACAGATGCTCTTTTTATTTTCTTTTGCCAATTTTTGGTTGTTTGCTTTTTTTACTTTTCAATTCAACATTTCAGGAAAGGAATAAAATCATCTTATGTGCTTGTACCAAATGCATTAAAAAAATCACTAAAATACATTCTGTCCTCCCCAGTGTGCGGAGAGGTATGTGTCTTCATTTCTTTAGACATTTGTCTAAGCAAATAGTGTCCTTCCTAGGAATTTCAGAGTCCTGTTCTTTGTTGGTATAAAGGGATGTGGCAACATTTATTTGAAAAAGACCACAACAGAAAATTTAGCCATGATACTTGTTTTTTAAAATGCATTTATATTAGCAAACTGATATTTCACTCATTCTCTAATTCACTTCCACTTCTTTTAAGGTATATTAAAAGATACCATCTCAGCTAAAAAAATTTTTTTACTTCATCTGACATTTCAGACTACTAAAGGGAAAAACTTTTATTGTATTTGAGGTCCAAAGAGGAACTTTTATCAGGTAAAAAAAATGCACCAGGTAAAATTAGAGCATCTCTAGGGAAAGGCAAACTGAAATTCTTAGCAATTCTGTTTTTATGATCTCAGATAAC
>VYZP01038673.1:0-10049 GCA_013400635.1 Hypocryptadius cinnamomeus | reverse complement strand
TCTTACCTAAACTACACCAAGAGACCGCTTTTTTTCTCAAAATAATATCTTATCAAGTATGATAGACTAAGCAGATCTAGGTAGAAACATTTCCTAGCTTGCTCTCATTCTATGAATTATCACAGAAACTCATGACAGGATTAAAAATAAGGATATTAAATGCTTTCAAATCTGCAACAATAGAATAAATGCCAGAACAGTCTTTCATTTAATCTAATAATATCAAGTACATCACATTTGTATTTAAATTCAGACAACAGGAGCTATTTAAAAGATCTTTTAGCAGCTGTGCTCCCTTGCAGTGGGTGACCGTTCTTTTGGCAGCATCGTTGGGCTCTGAGAGTGGCAGAGACGCTCCCATCACGAGCATGGCCCGGCTCCAAGCGCTGCTCTCACCAGGTGATGGCAGTCACATCCCTTAATGAAAACCGAGCATCTGTCACCTTGGGAGAAAACCAGATTGGCCGCCCACACATGCAGCCAGAGGGATCCTGTTTGGCCTGAGCTTTGTGTGTACCAGAGGGAAAAACAAATCAGAAACAAGGAAAGGGAAGAGCCTGTTTCATGAGGCATCATTTATTTGTGGACTTTGCCTGCTCTGTTTGAACATCAGTTGCTATCATTTTGGTGGAAGCGGGGGCACTGAGATAATATCCATATTTATGTGCAAAACCAACATGGAAATGCAGTCATCTTTGTCCCAGTGCAATGAAAGACTGTACCATCTGCATATCAATAGCCACAAATTTGATTCAGTTCTCAGCAGTGTCATTCCTGAGAAACTCAAGGCAGGAAAGGGGGGAGTTTTCATTTCTCTTTTTGCTATGGCACTGGTTTGGGTTTTTTTATATTCTCAATCAAGGAGCCAAATTCAGCAGAGCAGATGGGGATGGGGCAGAGCATACCCACCTGGGTCAGAAAACCTCCCTGTACTCTGAATGAGGGATAAGAAATTCATCTTTGCCACTGCTGAAGGAGAAAACAGCTTTAGTTGTACCTCCATGGGAATTTATAGGCAGCTGCTGCAGTCTGTTAGCTGGGTTAGCTTCTCCAGAGACAGTGCTGAGCCTGCCTGGATCCCTGGGGAATGGGAGGAATGAGATCAACGAGTGCAATAGCTGCTTGCTCCAAACTCTGTGTGCTGGCCCTTGAAATCTCCTCAGCTCTATGACCCCTTTAATTGCTTGGGCTCCTGAAGAACATGGATATTAATGAGTATCCCTGTCCTCAACTTCATCAGAACGACTTTAACATTCATTTTGAGAGAAACCCAGTATTTAAGAGTTATGCATCCTGTGCTTTTATAAACGTCAGCTATTGGTAACTGTCAGAAACAGTTTGGAAAAGGACCAGATGCTCAAGGGGAGCTCTTTGTTCCTTCATCTTTCTTCAGAAAATACACAAGTGTACCAGGAAACTAGCATGGGCTGACAAAGGCATTGTGGGCTTGCGTGATACAGTAAAACATCTGCTTCCAGGCTGTCAGCAAAATGCTGACTATGAATGCACAGGAAAGAAAACAAGTGCCACAGGTGCTGCAATGCTCAGATGCATGAGAAATATTTTAATGGATAGGAAGTATGATCAAAAATGGTTGATCAACAGACCTGTGAGCTTTTGTCATCACTCTTATACTTCCCTTGCAGGAATATTTTAAAAAATATACTGAGCCAAATATTAAGCTTTCAGAAAATTATCATGCCCATTTACTTAGTCAGATGTTCAAAGGATTCACCACCCCCCACCCTCCCCAAGTCTTATTAATATTTCCTTCAGTCCTCAAATTACAGGAAATTATCTGATGCAAGCCCAATGCATGCATGAGAAATTCATCCTGCAGTAGAGGCGACATTAGTATTAGAAATTTATTACAGCATTAATAACTATTAGTCATTGGAAGTAACTATGTTTCACCTAACAGGGTAAGTTTAAAATTCAATACACCTTCCACAAGATCGTGATAACTCATGTTGATGAGAAAAGCAACAAAATGGGTGGAAGAGGGAGCTCCCAGCCAAATCAATAACATAATCCTTTCACATCTTTGCATTTCAGTCTAAAGTAAAGAACTACATAAATCCCCTGGAAAGCTGAACCAAACAAATGGCACATGAGCCACTTTTTAAATGGGAAAAAAATAGTTCAGAGGAATTGTTTTAAGTATTTTAGTTTGTAGATTTCTTTGTTTCTCACTGGGACAAGTCATAAGGCATTCCCTCTTTCTGTGTACATGTCTGCATTTGTCAAGATATGTCATAGTACAGCCATATGTGGTTCTTGTTTGTGTAGTTTTGGATGTTTTTAAAGTCTTAAAATAACCAGATTTCTATGAAATATCTTTTTTTGTTGAGACTGTATTCATAAAGATATGTATCAGCCACAGGCACAATGTACCTATATCGAAGATAAGCAAACATTATCCTCAGCATACTTCATTTCCAACTCCTTTAAACAGGATTGTGTGAGGAGATTTTAACTTCAGATAAATCAGATTTTTTTAACTTCCTTTTTATCTGACAGGAAACGCATCATGGATGTGTTACTTGACTTTCAAATTTCTGCATCACATGGCAGGTGCACATTACAAATCTTATTGAGTGGTAGAACCTAAAAATATTTAAGGAATTTTTTTTCTTTCCTACTGAACAGAGGAATTCTGGTAAAGTTTTGCTATATTTGAACTTTAAAAAAAAAAAGGATCCAGTGATTTAGCTATTGTACTCCCAGTTCCGCAAGCTCTACATTGTTATGAAAGTCGTTACAGGTTTCACTTTTTAAATCTTCTAAATTGTCTGCTGTTTCTGTAAGAGTACAGAGGGAAGCAGCTCACTGGTGTTCATTTCCAGGCAGACCACAGCAGCAAAACAACAGATACACATCTGTGGTTATCTTGCCAAAACCTCCTGGTTTTCTCTGGTTGATCTGGAGGTAGAATGTCTGACTGAAACACCTGTCTTCATATGAGACAGCACTGTGTTGCAGCAGGCAGATGTGTTAACAGGAATAGCTAGGCATCTTCTCTGGAGAGCAAACTCTGAGCTCCAGCCATCAGAAATGCAGCTCAGGGAGGAATTCGAGGCAGATGAGACCTGCTGTTGGTTTGTGTCTCCTTGTGCCACAGCACACCATCTTGCAATCACCTTTACAGCAAACAAACGTAACAGAAAGATGGCTTTGTTTAGGTGAGGTGTTTATGAACAAAGCTCTTCTGAGCAATAAAACTCCTGGGACCTTGCAAGTGTCCCTAATGAGGAAGAACAAGGGAGTAACTGTTTTTATAGTTCATTTTTAAGATAAAGACTTTATAGGCATTTCCATTAGATGTCGAAAGGTCTCTAATATGCACTGTTGAATTTCTTATTGAAATAGTTTGTACACATTAGAAACACTGCTATTGCAGCAGCTGTCTTGAAAGATCTTCTATAAAATAGTGGAGGGTACGAGTAACCCTCTCTTTTCCTGCAGAGGCTGTCTCAATTGCTACAATCCCAACTGTTGCAATTTAATTTGCAATTGTACATCAGGAGGTGCTGTGACTCAGAGGCATTCCTTACTGCCCAATTCTGCTTTTCCTTTCTTGTACCTCAAGTATCAGCAGTAAGCCAGGACCATTTGGTTGCTAGGTGCATTTTACTGACTCGGAAGGAGGAAAGGCAAATGGATATAAAAGCTAACTTGTTGCTGTCAGAGGTCTGAAATCCATCAACATTTTGCTTGCTTCTCCAGGAAGGAAAGGAAGATGTGCAGATCCTGCTGCAGACACAGGTATGGCGGAAGACTGAAGGAGAAGTCTTCTTTGCTGTTGCTTCTTCGCATTGGTGATGAATGGTGCTGCATCCAGTTGGTGGCCAGTCACTAGTGGTATCCTCCAGGGATCAGTGTTGGGCCAAGTCCTGTTGAATATCTTTACAGATGATCTGGATCTGGGGATCCAGTCTGCCATTAGCAAGTTTACAGATGACAATAAGTTGGGGTGGAATGTCGGTCTGCTGGAGAGCAGGAAGACTCTGCAGAGGGATCTGGACAGGCTGGATTGATGGGCCAAAGCCAATGGTGTGAGGGTCAACAAGGCCAAGTGCCAGGTTCTGCTCTGGGTCACAACAACCCCTGCAGTGCTACAGGCTGGGGACAGACTGGCTGCAAGCTGCCCAGCAGAAAAGGACCTGGGGTGCTGGGCAATAGCAGCTAAATTTGAGCCACTGTGAGCCCAGGTGGCCAAGAAGGCCAATGCCATCCTGGCCTGTGTCAGCAAGAGCGTGGTCAGCAGGATCAGGGCAATGATCATCTCCCTGTACTTGACTCTGGTGAGGCCACACCTCAAGTTCTGTGTCCAGTTCTGGGCCCTCCAATTTAGGAAGGACATTGAGGGGCTGGTGTGCCCAGAGAAGGGCAATGCAGCTGAGGAAGGGTCTGGAGCACAAGTCCTATAAGGTGTGACTGAGGGAGCTGGGGGTGTTTAGCCTGGAGAAGAGGAGACTCAGGGGAGACCTTATTGCTCTCTACAACCATCTGAAAAGAAAGTGTAGTCAGGTGAGGATCGGTCTCTTCTTCCAGACAACCAGATATAGGACAAGAGGACACAATCTTAAGCTGCTCCAGGAGAGGTTTAGGTTGGACATTAGGAAAAAGTTCTTCACAGAAAGAATGACTGGGCATTGGAATGAGCTGCCCAGAGAGGTGTTGGTGTCACTGTCCTAGGAGGTGTTTAAGAAAAGACTGGATGTGGCACTTAGTGCCATGGTCTGGTTGGCAAGGTGGTGTTCGGTGATAGGCTGGACACTATGATCTCACAGGTCTTTTCTAACCTAATGGCTTCTGTGCTTTTGTGATTAGTACATAACCCTTCATGACTGGCCAGCCTTTAGTCACTGTCATGTCTTCTGAGCAGTGGATGTGAGCAGAACTTCAGTGATTTCACTCAATGCAGCCCCCTTCCCTCAGGCTGAAAAAACTCTTTTTTCCATGTTCTTACTCTGTACTTCAAGGGAAATTGTGCAATTTCACTGCCGGGAGCGAAAGTCCTACCACATAGCTGAGAAGCTTTCAGCACCTTGTTTCTCATTCCAGAAAATCAGGCTGGATTTGCTGATGGTTTCATCATGTCATGGTAAATATTTCACTACCACTCTTCCTCTCCCTTTCCGTGTGATCAACTTCTGGTCTCATTTGACTAGACCAGAGTGGCAGCTTTTGCAGAGCCTGCTGCAATATAATCTCATTGCTACACGGGTTGTAGGGAAATGCATTTCTTNCATTGCTACACGGGTTGTAGGGAAATGCATTTCTTTTGGCCCAACACATCTTAATATCTCCACAGAAACCATATTAGTCCCCCATCTTCTGTGAGCTCCTGCAATTATAATCTTCTCAGTCACTGATGGGATTTTCTTCAGATGTCTCCAGGTATCTTAAGTTCAATTAAATAGCTAGGAAAATGCAAAGGATTGGTGAAGAGGACTGGGAACTGTGGTTGCTAAACAGGACTAGAAGGCATTTGGCAGTCCTTACCAGACCATAGCTATACATTTTTTATTGCAAGCTTGAACTTCGGTTGGCTCTACAGTTAAGCCACAAAAAGTCATTTCTTCCATCAAAAGATTCATTGCTGAGTACACACCAGTGCTTGTTACTCTGGAATTAAGCAGGTGTGCAAATGAGTCCTACTCAGCATCTGGAAGAAGAAACTATCATCATTTTCTCTCAGTAAGATCTGAGCAGCTCATGCACCAATTGTTTATATAATCCTTGCTCTTTCTAACTTCATCTCTATACTTAGCTCTTACAGCTCCAAAGTATGGCTTCACTGCAATATTGCATTTCATGATGACAGAAGGAATTCCATCCTTGATGCTAAAAAGCAGGAACTCTCTTTGATGTGACCTGCGCACAAAGCAGAGAATTTCTGGAAATAGCATTTTCCACATCCTTAGAGGTTTGTCATCACTGCAAATCCACAGAACTGGGATATAGACTTTAGCAGAGATGCAAATGGTTTTCAGTCACGTTGCATTTCTTGTGCACTGTATAATATACTGATGGCATGTCATTCATCACTGGAGAATAGCACAGGAGAATAGAGTAAATAAGACACAGGCAAACTTATTTCCTTTCTGTTTTGACCAAAAAGGTTGAAATTCAAATGGGAACCAGAGAGCAGCTCTCAAAGAGCTGTTTAAACACAAAAGCATGGAGAAGTAACATGCATTTATTGTGTTCATGCCTTAGGACAGACACTAGGCTGGAAAGCAGAAACTGTGAATCTTCCCCGAGGACATATTTTCCAGTGACCTTTCAAAAGCAACCTGCTGTCTTTCAGAAATGTTCTTCATCATGGTTTGACCCAGCAGGTAGCTAAACACTTCCCTCTTCCCCATGCTTATATCATCATTTGCTCACTTCAGTACTTTCTGGCTGAAGTTAACATGGTGTCCAAGCTGGGAAAGCTGCAGAAGAGCAAAGACTGCTCTTGTAAAATCCGCACATGGCTTCTGTTTGCCCCCAAAGGAGCCTGCAAGGGAGGTCCATGTGCATTCCTTAGCATTTAGGCTTTTTTTCTAAGAGCATGCCCATATTATTAGCAGCAAGATATATTCCCCTGTATAGCTTTTTATCAACAGTGTAACTCTGTCAGAAATCTGCTGGCTTGCAAAAGTCCACAATAACAACTTCAACAAAAGCTGGCAGTTCTGACAGCCAGTCTGTCTCCCTCAGTTCTCCCACACACCTGTATACATCTATATAGACATACAGAGCAGGAGGGAGAGAAAATAAAATATGTCTAAAGTTTTTGCCCATATCTCTCTGACATTGGACAAATAGCTTTCCCTCACAGTCTTTTACGTATTACCTCATTCTCAGCAAGCTTATAGAGCAATTCTAGAGAAAAATTATATATTGAAGGTCTAATCCTTTATTTAAAAAGCACCAGATATGAATGGTTGGCTCTGACAATTTATTACCAATTCTGGGAAGGTTGGGAAAATAAATGTTTCATATCTCTTTGCAAGTGACAGATGAAAGGAGGAAAATACTCATCAGCTCTGGAGAGCAACAATGTTTTACTTCATGAAAGAAAATTTTTAAAGTATCAAGAATTCAGGTATTTTCCTCCTTAATGCTCACTGCTGATACATTTCTGGAAGAACTTCTATCTATTCTTTCTGTTTCACATCGACAGTGGAGCATTAAGATCTTAGATTAGCTATTACATTAAAAGATCAGCATAATTACAGGTTTGTAATTTCAGGTCAAGAGAGTTTTCTGAAGGCATATAACAGCTCATGTTTTTTCTGCTTACCCAGGTTGTGAAAATTTTTTAGGCCTTGAACTATTCCTTAGCCTGTTTTCCAGAGCAGCTAGCTAAGTGGTAGCACCTTCTCTCTTTTTGTATTTCTACTACTTTATCAGATATTTCCCCTCATTATATCCACTGTTTTCCTCTCTCTCCTCTCCCTTTTTTCGAGCAAAACTGTTACTCACACACAGAGGAACAAATAACAAAGTACTGTACTTTGCATCTGGAGGACAATGTTCTAGCTGAGCCCGTGAAAAGACATAAAAGACCCCCAAAGGAGTAAATTACATTTCTGGAAGACAGTATGATGAACTGCCTCTGCACTGTCCAAGACTAGACCTGTAGCCATGCCCTTCACATTAGAACCTAACTAGGAGAAATAACTAGCTGGTAGGGGGTATTTGGAGAAATTATTGCTGAATGCCTGTTCTGTAAAGCTGTTCCACAATTCCTTGCCGCAGATGGGCTTCTGAAGAATGGTTGAGAAAAGCCACAATTTCAGGGCCAATCAACTGGCCTGCTTGCACGGCTCTGAGTGGCTCAGCTTTCAACAGGCAAGGCAGAAGGTCCCCTCACAGCAGCTGCAGGGCAGGTCTGAACACAAATAACATATTGCTTCCCATACGAACTCCTTCATTCTAGTTCTAAGGAATGCCTGATGGAGGACCATGTACCGTGACACCACAAATGGCATTTTGCAAACATAATTTGGATGTCAGTTAAGACTGTGTGATCACTTCCATTTTCTCTGCCTACCTGCTGAAATGCACATAAAAAAACCAATGGTATCTTAAAATCTATTATTCCTCTAGAAATGGGTTTTAATTTTGAGACGACTACTGGATTTTATGTTGTCATTGGTATGCATCAATTTGAACACAACCCACTGTCATGATTCTGCCTTGTGGTGCCTCTTTACAGCAAAGAGAGATAGAACATCCTTGTTCTATTTTTATGCTGCTTCCTTGTTTTGAGCCTCCTCTGGTGTTCAAATGCACATTCAAACCTGCTCAGATCTCAATGTCTCTCTTTGCAGTCATACTGATTTTCATACAAAAGGCAAGCAGGTGTGTATGGCTCCACAGATATTACTTTTCTGCATCTACTCTCCTTGTGTGATCTCAGAAATAAAGTGGTCTGGATTTGAAACATGAGAAAAAATGCCAGAGTTCTGACAAGGAGAACCTATGCACTGGGTTCTGTATCTTTCAGAAGAGAAGCCCTGAGCAGATTGGCATGAGGAAGCCAGTGAAGTCAGAGAGAAGATTGTTAACCTCTTCCTCAAACTCCAGGGGCTTTACAAAAAATAGGGTAGGCTTTTGGACTTCTGTGTGGGTACTATGCTAGTTTCAAGGCTGGGAAGATTTGTCAGCCTTCACAGGTAGGCTATTCTTGGCAATGCTCTTTTCACCCTCCTCTTAGCAGCCTGAAAACCTCATTGGTAAGTTATATTTTAGGTAGAAATCAGTAGGTGTTTGTGAAAGTAAATGAGCAAGAATGTACATTGGTCCTCAATAAAGGTGATGCAAACCAGAACTAGATCTCCTGTTGAAAGTTATGACCCCCTTCCCTCCTTGAAGCCAGAGAAGGCTTATTCCTCACCAGCTCCACTAGAGACATGTTTATGACGCTTGAAGATGGAGTTCATTGTCCCTCACATGGAGGTGGTTACATTAAGCAGACTGACCCATACTTGATGAGTTACACCTCAGACAGTCCTTAAATGTCCCAATAAGAAAAACTGTGACTGAATTAAACTACATCCCTGCATCCAGGGCCACATCCATCCCTGTCACAATGGCCCTGCCAGAGCTGGCAAGTGCTGCAGTTTTCCTCCTTTCCTCTTGCAGTTCTAAAGGCTGTGAGAGCCTGACATGGAGGTTTGCAGAAGACACCAACTTAATTAAACAGAAGTTGTCCCTGTAGAGCAATGATAGATTATTCAATTCTCTCTAGACAGCATAGGGCATTGATCTCTTCTCAGCTGAAGTTTTCAGATCATGAATATTTGTGCATTCAATATAGGATACAACAAAAAGTCAAGTCACACCAAAATTGAATTCTCCCTGTAAAGTGAAGCATGTTGGACTGATAATCCTGAAGTAAGAAGATGAAAGCTATCAGTATCCTCTTTGTGTACACAAATGCATCACGTTTCCAGGGCAAATTTGTTGCTGTTCTGATCAAGCCCAAATAATTAGTAGCATTAATAGGATTTTAAATGTTTCTATACTCTAAGCCCATCATTAATTGCTTGCCCAGTGTGCTAGATGCTTTTTTTTATTCTCAGCACCAGTATTTGGACTCAACCTATTCACAACTGAATTATACTAGCAGGTTTTAATTCCAAAATTAATTTTCAGTCCACTCTTGATTTTTTTCTGTGGCTCACGAACAGTCAAACTCAGGGGCTCAAACTGATTGAAAAATGAATACAGAGAGTGTCATGAAAACTGCCAAATGAAAATTCAATCTCCAGTGAGTACTGACAGATAAACAGCCTTTTTCATTAAAACAAGGTACAGTAAAAGCTGTTTGCCATAAAAGTTTTCTAATTAAACAAAAATAAAACTCACAGTAAAGGCCCTTTAATTCATTCACCCAATGATGTATGCCATGTTACACAGATACCAAACAAAGGCAAAAACCAGAACAAATTTCCAAATACATTTAAAAAAAAAAAGGAGAGAAAATTCCTTATTTCATTGAAAAGTAAGATAAGAATCAGATAATCCAGGTAGAAAGGCTGGAATGT
>VYZP01038670.1:1522-19444 GCA_013400635.1 Hypocryptadius cinnamomeus | reverse complement strand
TTTTTTTTTTTTTTTTTTTTTTGGATAAGTTTCCACCGCCCCCCTCCCCGGGTACCACGGGGGTCATCACGGGGGTCGCGGCTATTTTGGAAACCGACCCTTGGGCCCCCTCCCCGGGCCCGGGGCCNCCCCTCACGGCCCCGGTCCCGCTCGGTGCCCGCCGCACACAGCGCCCCGCCCGCGGCCCCTCACGGCCCCGGTCCCGCTCGGTGCCCGCCGCACACAGCGCCCCGCCCTGCCGGCCGCCACCCTGCGGGGCACACGGCCCGCACTGCCCCGGCACCTGCGCCGGGGGCACGGGTCCCGCCTCACGCGTCCCGACCCGAGCTCGGCCCAGAAAGGGCCTCGGGAAGGCTTTTTTGCCCCCAAGTTGAGAACTCCGTACAGGTGTGCCGCAGAAAAAGGCTTTGTTCCGGAGAATTATGGAGTGGTTTGTGCTGGAAGAGATCTTAAAGATCGTCTCGTTCCACCCCTGCTGCCCCGGGCCAGGGACAAGTTTCCACTGGAGCAGGTTGCTCCAAGCGCCATCCAGCACTTCCAGAGATGGGGCATCCATGAATTCCCTGGACAGCCTGCACCAGGGTCTCACCACCCTGAAGAATTTTTTCCTGATAGCCACTGTGAACCTGCACTCTTTCATTTTGAAGCTGTTCCCCCCTTGTCCTGTCACTATACACTCTTGTAATAAGTGTCTCCTCATTTTTCCTCTTAAGTCCCTTTCAGGTGCTGCAAGGCCATAGTAAGGCCACCCTGAAGCCTTCTCCAGGCTGAACAGTCCCGATTCTCTCAGTCTTTCCTCCTTGGAGAGGTGCTCCATTGCTCGGTCACCTTTGGAGGGGTAACAGAGGAGTGACACAGATTTGTTTCGAGGGCCAGGGCAGAGCCAGCAAGTGCAGGGAAAAAGGGCAGGAGGGACCTGTGTGAGGAGAGTGGATCCTTCCTGGCCTGACAACACGACACAGAGCCCCACACTCATCTGCCACTTGGCAACAGCACTCAAGCATCAGCTTTTACACGAAGGTCCTCATGGGAATGCAGAACCACCTGCACTCCATCATTCCATGCCCTGGGGGTTGCTGGAAGAGCACAAAGCTCCCCTGTCCTCTCCCAAAAGAGCACAGAGAGCTGAGAAATGCTGTGCAGGTGTGTCAGAACAAGGCTTAGAGAGGGCACAAGTTTTGTCACAAATTCCCAAACTTTTGGAGATTTAGATACAAAGTATGGATGTTTTGAGGTTCACATATGAAGAGGGTAATATGGCAAAATTGCTTATGATTCAGAGCAAACTCATACTGCTGTTTCTAGTCCTGAGGTCTGTTTTACCCAACCAGACTTAGGGACAGAACAATCACATGGGGAGAACTATTTAATGTAAAAATAGAAAAAAAAAAAAAAAGAAATCACAGAATGAGTACAAGAGAGGGGCCATCACCACTTTTTTGTTTCCAAAACACCAACACAAAATGAAACCAAGCTATATCGTCTTTGTGGGTTTTCATATCCCTGGGCATTTGCACTGCTATTTGTGCCCATTCCACTGAGTAAAACCACACTGAACTTGTTTTTCCTGGTTATCTTTTATAGCCTTCCTCCTACATGGGGTCAGACCACAAGCTGGAAAACACGGAGTTCAGTTTTGACTGAGCACTGGCACAGGTTCCCCCAGAGAGCTGGTGGAATTACCAGCATTGGAGGTAACTCAGAAGCATCTGGACATGGTCTTGGGCAACCCCTTGATCAGGGGCTGGATTAGTTGAGCTCCTGAGGCCTTTTCTAACCTCAGCCATTCTGTGACAGTGCTAGAAACTTTTGGTTGTGCCCAGCAGAAATCTGTCTTAAACAGCACATGAAAATATAAGGAATCTATACAGGTGTAGTTAAGCCAATGTAAGTATTTTGCCAACAAGCTGTAAACTTCCCATACAGTAATGGCAGCTTTATTATTTTAGCAATTACAGAGTTTTGCAAATACTCCAGTTTAAGACTGGGGATTTAAATGGCAGTACTTTATGTTAACAATAAAGTATTGCCAGACTCGTGTGTAATTACAGGCAAATATAACATTGCTACAAAGTATGGATGACAAATGTATTCTAGTAGCAAGTCTGCAAGGGAAATGAAATTGCAGCAAGGTTTGTGTTGCTGATCAAACAATACCAGCTGCTGTATCACTGCTGTCTCCTCTACCTCGTGTTGCAGTGGGGTACAGGGAGCTGCAGAGAGATGACAGGACAGGCTGATTGCTGGAATTACTCCATGGACACTGGTAAAATTTCATGAAGGACAGTTTTGTTCTACTAAGTTCAGTGGCCAGTGAGGGATTGTGTAGACTGCCTCCTGCCAGGATTATATTCCCTCCACAGCTGAATTCTATTAGGGGTGTGTAATGCTGCTGTCCAGGGAGAGGAACTCAGAGCAATGGTAAAACTGGAAATAAAAGGAAACAAAGAAAAGGTCAGGACTCAAAAATTGGTTTGAGTTGGTAAGGGAGAGATCTCTTTGGGTACCAAGCACGCCTGGGTAATTTGTCCCAGTGAAAAGAAACCAAAAAGCTTCATGTGAAGGCAGCTAGCATCATAGTAGGTTGGTTGGTTGGTTGATTGGTAGGTTGGTTGGTTGGTTGGTTGGGGCTTTTGGGGAAAAGGAACACTCTAATCTGGTGTTTGCAATATTTTACATTTGAATGTTCAATTACAGCAAAGACTGTAAAGATTTTTGCATCAGCAGCAAAAAAATAAAAGGTCTCAAATCCTTTAGGCAGGCTGTTTCACAGGTGTCCAAGGAAGGACATTTTTGGGAACAGATAAGGGTCGGGATGATAAATGCATGTTTACTCTTGGCTCTTGGTCCCTTGCACACACGTTGAGCCAGAAGGCATTATAATGCTAAAGAATTAATAATGATTGCATACATTTTTTCTTATGCCTACAAGGAACAATGTTAATTTCTGGCTTTAAAATCTATAAATAATCTGCACTGGTTAGCTGTGAAGCTGAGGAAAAATCCAATTGCAGCAAATGAAACACAAGTCACTTGTCACTCCTGTCTTTTGGACCTTTCCCATTTTTACTAATAGTTAGCCAGCTGCTTTAGCACGGAGTTGAGCTTGAAGTTTAAAGGTGCAGAGCTATTTTAAAGGTGTAGACTTTAAAACTCATTGTAAAGGGAATTACTGGAACCTTACTGGATTTAAATCCTCGAGCCAGTTCAGCCTTTTAGAAACAGCACAGCCCTGCCGAGAAGTAAATTGTTGTACTTTCAAAATGCAAATGAAGCCTCAGCTGAGAAAGTAATACTGTCACTCCAAGAGTGGAAAAACCACAAAACACAGTCCCAGCCCTTGTGGGACTCCTGAGTGGCTTTTTCTTGGAACACTACTTACATTTTGCTGGTGTTATTTTTCTTGAAAAGTAAAAAAAGCGTTCAAGCAAAAGCGGATGCCCGCAGCTTTCACACGCACTCTGTTTTCACTTAAAGATAAAAAATGAAAAGCTAAGAGTTCCAATAAAAGTTATGCAGGTGCCAAATCTTTTTTCCCAGCAAAACATTGAAATTAGGCTCTTTATTCACATTATTACATATTTAGTACCAAATTCTCAAAGGACACCATATTGACTTTAAATCTGCTAAAGAAGAAATTTCCATTTTCTTTTACTGTCCCAGTGGAGGTGCTTCACTACCTGACTCTTCAGCAGTAACCGTACATTGGACACCACTAGGAATCCCTACACATTGAATATGTGGTTTAGAAAACTGTTGTTTTCTTGTGGATTTATTTGTCCTCCAGGTAGTGCATTTCTTACACAATTGTTTTCAAGCTCAAATATACCTTAAAGGAAAGATATATTCACAATTTTTTGGGTAACACTGTATTGGAACAGTGGCATTAAAAGTCATACAGGTTAAAGAAGAGCTCAGCTAACAGGCACAAGACCGGAAGACTGTTCAAAGGTTTATGTATGTTCAGGAACACAATGTACTCACAGTCTGGCTAATTTTTATGAAGAATATGATCAGTAGAGTGGTCAGAAGATACTTCCATTCCATGGTTTGCATTTTTTATCATACAATGGAGTGCAAGACAAAGTCATTTCCATGTGTAAATGTATTTTCCTCTGAACAAAGCCATATACAGCTTCTAGGTGTTTTGATGAGAGAGGGTGGTTGGAAGGAGGGAATCTGCTATCCAGATGGAGCAGGGTAAGCATTCCAGAGGGTTGCTCCCCTTTGTATTTTAAAATAAATTTTAACTCTTGAGACACCGTCACCACACTGTGCTTTCAGCATCACAGTGATATAAAAATACAAGCAAACAAAAAAAAAGGTCCTGTTACTGTGTGATCCTAGAAGATGGGTAAGAGAATATTTGTGTCCATATATAATTCTGAAGCACTCCGTTACCAAGAGTAAGGAAACCTAGATTACACAGATAAATTCTGAAGATTTAATCTTTTGAGATCTATGGCCTTAAACCATCCTCAGTCCCAATTCCTCAGAGTGATCTAACTTTTCTCAGGGCTGTGGATACTAGTCAATCATCTTTTACAGTAAACTCTCACACCCTCACAGAATATTCTTTCAAAGAAATGAAACCCAAGGCACATTTCATGGATCCATTCGCATAGGAGACACTTATTTCCCAGCTGGTGCATTCTGTAGCATGAAAAGGTAACGATTAAGCCGAAGTGTCCACAGGAGAAGGCACTTTTCTCGCTGTTAATGACTGGCTGGAGAAACCAAGAACCAAAGAAAAACCAGACAGTCATTAACTGCTGAAAATTCCTGACCTAAAGGTCATTATTACTATTATAAAATTGGAAAATAAAAAAGTAATTATTTTCTTTGGGTTTTTATATGTATTAAAAAAATTAAATTCTGGTGTCTGTTGCTGTGGATACTGATCTGTAAGGTACTTATCTTTCCCATTCTGGCAGGCTATGCAATGGATAGATCTGGGACTGGCAACCCTTCAGGAATGTGTGCCAGACTGTATTTTCCTCTTCCAAATTACAGGTTAAACGTGCCCACAGAAAGTCAACAGGAACCAGGAGACGCTGCCAGTCGGCACCATCTCTCCTCGGTGAGAGCAGCAATTCCCCACCCTCACCCACCCGTCTCTGGGAGCTGCGAATGACTCTCAAACATCGTGTCTTTCAGCTCCTACCCTCGTGTACACCATTCCAAATCTTGCTAAATGCCATCTTTTGCACTCAGGTAAAATGCTGTTTTCCATGGGATAAACTCCTTTCCTGTGAGGAAGGCAGGGAGGGCTCTGTGTGAGCTGACTCGTACATGGACTCACCTGTAAAATGCGTCCTTCAGGTGCCATTGCCACCGTCTACAAAAACTGCTCTGGAGACGATATTGCTCTTGCAGCCCAAATGATCTTTATTGCTACTACCATCCACTGATGGCTTCAGCCTATATATTTTCACTCTAACTGGAAATTTTATTTGAGATTTGCCCTTTCCTATTATAAACCAGACTTTCCCCTGACTTTTGTCACGCGTTTTACTAGTATGACTCTAAAAGTAGCTTTACATACATAGATTTTGCACCACCGCAAGAATTTGATTCCTTCTGCACTTCAGATGAGAAAGTGACTTTCTTTTGGCAAAGACTAAAGTCTTTTTGTAACCTTTGGGCTTCAGAGTAAAATATCATTACTAGACACTGCCTGTGATTATGTTATGGTTTAGACGGATCCTCTAAGATGATATTAATGACCCTTTTTCATAATATTTTCATTTTGGTTTTCTATTTTCACATCTCTACAGCACTGTTCTGTCTTGAACGAGCATTTATGTCTCATACTGACAGGGAAAATGATCCTGCAGCCCTTTTCTGTAGAGACCTATTCTGCTTGAGAGGTTCATACAAGTAGTGTAGGATAGACATAGAAGGAAAGGAGGTCAGCTGCTAAAAATGCAGGACCGTATTTTTTCCAAAAAGATACCTCCACATACTTCCACTTTCCTTTATAAATATGATTTTAGCAAAAGTGTGGATAGGCTCCAGAGATGGTTCTTGCTGTTTTGGAAGGTTCTGGACAATCAGCAGCTGCAGGAATTGGATTGAGTGAAGGCAGAGTCAAAACTGCTTAAATAGATGTTTTCACAATGCAGTGCTTTTTAATTTATACTCCTGTCATATTCCTTCTAATCCCTTTCAAGACTGGTTTATATTTCATTATAAAGTGAGTTTTTAGAAAATGTTCCCAGGACTTAGTGCTCACATCTCACTACTTCAGAAGGTAGAGTTTTCTACTTCTAATGAAAGTCACAATCAGAGATGGACCAGCTGCTCTTCTGAAGAACATCAACTAATGCGAGCACGTAAAATCCTGTTGTGGAAGGTGAAAGGGAGATAACAGAGCAGGAATAATCCTTGGAATAGTTCAGAAAAGTGCCTTCCTCAGCTGTGCATTGTTAATAATCATGCTTAAATTAAAAGAACAGAAAATGAAAGCTGAAACTTCTGGCAAGCGAAAGTACTCCCTGATCTAAAATCCTTCACTATGCTCTCTGAACCTCTCCACTCTAAATAAAACCAAACATCTTTATCATTTATGACTTACAAATGAAGCCGCACCTGGTCTGCTCTAGTAGGTGAATTAGAAAAAAAGAAAACAAAAACAACAACAACACGCAACAACCAAATGTGAATTGGAAGGAGTTGCTGTGACCCAGCTGCCAAAAATTCATACAAGGGGGTAACTGTGATACACCCCTCCAAGATTGTTCTAGTTTTTCAAAGCAGAGTAACTCCTTTTATCTCACACGGTGTAGATGATTGGCATTCATCTTTGCCCCACTTACAAGGAAGGTGTTCCCTCAAAATAGAAAATGGCATAGGAAACTGATAATCCAAGAGGTGTTTGAAACCTCAAGGGTCTTCTAGCTTTGCTGGTATTTTCCACAAAAGCCTGAGCAACATCTATTGTTCAATAATATTTAACATTCAGGGGAATCAGGATCTTTTTTAAAGTGTGATCAGAAAAAAAAGGCCCTTCCTAGGCTGTCCCAGAATTCCTCATAACAAAGAAAGCTTTGTTTCATAAAGAAATACCTTGCACTGGAATACCCTAGGGAAACCAGGGTTTGGATTTTTTTTAAACAAAGACCGGAATGTTCGGATTTGAAGTTCCCTTTAAGTACTCTTCTAACATGAATATTTTTAAGGATGCTCTATCATGTTCATGCATGAAATGTCACCCAGCCGTTAGTATATTTCTATGCAAATACAGCTGTGAAAGCTAATAACTGAAATCTGCATTTTTTCCACATTTCCAGTGTATTAAGCAACTTCTCATTCTTTCCTGTTTTGTAACTCACGTTAGCCTCTTGTATCAATAGAACAAAGCTCGGGTTATACTGCTTCCTGCTTGAATTCTCTGCAAACATCAAAGCTGGACATTTGAATAAGCAATTTAATGTATACATTTTTATTCAGTTCAGTGTACTGATTTTCTCCTGGTAGGAATAAGAATTCTGCAAGATGACTGCAGAGAAGCACACCATTCAGAATATGAATTGGAATATTCTTGCAATGCTTTTCAGTGAGGATGGTGTGATATTAAGATTAGAATCCTGCATATAATCAGATTTTGATGCTTGTACACATAGTGTGGTATTTCTTTTCCTTTACAAGGTTTGTATGCAAAAGCACAGCAATCCAATATTTGGAACATGCACTGTCTGCAGATACTACACCATCCAAACTGATGAAAAAATAATGTCAAGGAAAATGAGAAAGTGTCTGGGGCACTGCTGCATACAAACTTTGCTAAATTCATCAGAAGTAGTTTTACTGTACTGAAGACAGAAAATATTGCAAAACCAGTCCTTCCAGAACAGCAAGAGCAAACAGGGCTCATGTCCATCCCTTTATTAAATCTTGGACTAAAGAGTGACTCTTTGGGAGCTGTAAATATTTCTCTAATCTTTCAAATTCTCTGATATGATACACACAGAATTTCTTTCAAATGGCCTATATTTTCCAAATTCCTTGTCTTATTACTCCCTCTCTTATTATTTACCAGTACATATAAGAGGTAATAAAATAGAAAAGACAAGATAGGTGGGGATTTAATTAGAAACAAAAGGGGGCACTACTGAGAATATATCACAGTATTTAGGGAACATAAGTATAAGTCATACCTTCAGCTTTTATCCAAAAATGCAAGAGAAAAGACCACAAAGCAAAGGAAACCTGAATTTTGTTTAAGAGCTAAAAGGAATCAGCCCAGTGCTGTAGCTCAAGATTCTTCTTCAATAGTTAACTGATTGGGGAGTTAGCTAATAATGCTTTAGATAAATTTTCACTGATGAGAAGTGATGAATTGACACATTTCTTAAGAAGTAATGACAGTTCAGTAGGCACCCTTATCTGTCCTGCCTCTGACGTGGAGGCACTCTCTAGAATCACAGAATCATTTAGGTTGGAAAAGGCCTTTAAGATCATCAATTCCAGCCATTAACCCATCACTGCCAAGCCCACCACTACACCAAATCCCTGAGCACCACATCTCCACCTCTTGTAAATATCTCTAGGGATGGTGACTCTACCACTTCCCTTGGCAGCCAGTTCCAGGGCTGGACAGCCGTTCCAGGGAAGAATTTTCTTTCTAATATCCGATCTGAACCTTCCCTGGTGCAATCTGAGTGTTCTGTCACACGTTACGGGGAGAAGAGACCGACCCCCACCTGGCTACAACCTCTGTCCATGGAGTTGTGGGCAGTGATCAGTGACAGTGATAAGTGACAGTGATCTCCCCTGAGCCCCCTGTTCTCCAGGCTGAGCCCCCCCAGCTCCCTCAGCTGCTCCTCACCAGACTTGTGCTCCAGACCTTGCCCCAGCTCTGCTGCCCTTCCCTGGACTCGCTCCAGCCCCTCAATGTCACTTTTGTCATGAGGGACCCAGAACTGGACACAGCACTCGAGGTGTGGCCCCACAGTGCCCAGGACAGGGGGACAGTCACTGTCCTGGTCCTGCTGCCACACCATTGCTGGTACAAGCCAGGTGCCACCGGCCTTCCTGCCCACCTGGGCACAGCTGGCTCATGTTCACCAGCACCCCAAAGGCATTTTCACGGTCTCTCCAAAACTCATTAAAATCACTCCTGACAGCTCTCATGGGTTTCATTTGTTTTGGGGTTTTTTTGACTCTGTTAACCATAAAAACGTAGCCATTCTTGCCCTCACATCATGTAGCAAAATGAACTCAAAAGAGGTTGGATGTAGCAAGGACTCCGGTGGACCTCAGATATCTATATGCAGCTTTACAATCCAAGAAAACTGACAGAGTTATTGCTTACCCTGCAGGGCTGTCTCAGTACAAGATCTCAAATACCATCTGTGCTCAGTGTGGAAGCTGCCAAAACCCCATCCACAGAAAGCATGGAGCAGTGAGTGTTGTAACTCCCATCTTGCTCTGGAGCAAAGATTGAAAAGAGACACCTCCATCTTTACTTTAACAGCCTGAGATTCTCACCCCTGGCAGGTGCAGATATAAAGTTCCTTTCAAAACTAGGCTAAGGGAAATTTCTTTCAAAATCCACCAACAAGACCAGGAGATCATCACAGTGATGTCTCCCATTTTTAATTGATAAGCTCCTTGCTGGGACCTTGCCTGGCAAGTGAGGTGCCTGGCTTTGGTTCCCCCATCTGCCTGAAGGGGTTCAGCCCTCCCGCTCTGCACCTCCACTTGTAAAATCCTTTTCTTCACCTAATAAACAGACATAATTTCCTCAAGTCAAAACCCCCAGGAGAGGGATGCATCTGTCTCCCAGTCTCCTGCTCAATGCATTACACTGCAGATGAGTTCTTACTGATCACTTGTAAAGGTAAAAGCACAGTAAGTAACTAAGCTACTGCAGGGTCATGTATTTCTTCCACTGAGAGCAAACTACTGTGAATTTACTCACATTCATAGAATCATAAAACGGTTTAGGTTTGAAGGGACCTTAAAGATGGTCTAAAATAACCTCCCTTGACCTGCTGACTGCACTGCTCTTGATAGGTTTGGCTTTCTGGGCTGCAGGCACACATGGCCGGGTCATGTTGAGCTTCTCATTAACCAGCATCCTCAGGTCCTTCTCCTTAGGGCTGCTCTTAATCCATTCTCTGCCCAGCCTGTATTTGTGACTTGGATTGCCCCAGTCCATATGCAGAACTTTATTTTAAGAGCTCATATATAAGAACAGTCACTGTAAATCAGCAAATTTGCAGAACACTTGTTATTCCTCAGTAATTTCTTTAGGGGTCTGTATTCTAGAGAGAAAAGTATTGCTGAAGTGGGAAGTAAAAAATGTGAGTAGCAATTAGATTTTCTCTTAAATACTCAAATAGCTCCAAGGTTATGTTTTCTCTGAAAAATATTCTCAGTGAGTGTATTTGGTGCTCTTGCAGCACATGACATGTTTTATCTTCCTTGGGGATTTCATTTTTTATACCTTCAGATTTTAAGGCAAATGGAAGTGGAAAAAAATGCTTACATATGAATGCCTTGCTTTAATTGTTTTACATTTTGGGGTTTATTTGATTGTGGTCCTTTCTCAAATAGCAAGACTAATATAAATGCCATGCTTAGGAAGAGTAAGAAAAACTAGAATTCCCTCTGTTTTAAAATTTTGCCTAAAATGGCAGCTGTGTCTTTGAGATGCTATTTAATTAACATCAGTGAAAGACTGTCAGTAATCAGTACTGCTGAGTGGTTTATTTACTTGGAAAAAAATATGGGTTTCAGTGCTTAACTTTCATCTTTTAAGTTTAGAAGTTTTGGTACCAGCGATATAATTTGCAAAGTTATCTCTAGGCAATTAAAATATATTCTATCGTTTAACCTTTGGATGATGTATAAATATGCATAGACACTCCTACAAGGCAATTTGTCTGCCAATCTGGAAAATGCTAACGCTGTAGTCAATAAGTCAACAGTCTGCAATGTTAAATTATGAAATCAGAAAAGTGCAGTTCGCATTCAATCCAGATATAAAGATCCTAAGGATTTCCAATTTTCTGTGTGGGACAATAAATTTCGAAGACGACTGTATTCTGCCCCAATAATCACGATCTGCACAGTGTGTTCAGGTATTGTTGGAGAGATTAAAACCACAAAAACAGAGCGAAACAGCTCAGCATCAGATAATCACAAGCAATTCTGTGTCAGCAACAGACAGCTGGAGACATATGCCAACAATATTGTAAAAGTGGGAAAATGGAGATTTCGTGACAGCAAGGACGTGGGTTTCATACATTAAGCTAAGTTTCAACACAAAACATTGAAATTGGTGTTCACAAATAACAGCTCTCTGTCACAGTGTTCAGTGTTTATATTATTTAGCATAAAAACTATGTAAAGCAAAGTTAGGCAGAAGAAGGTATTTGTTTCTCTAATATTTTGCATGTTGAGCAGCTCTTCGATTTCAGTGTTATCATGGACAAAGAGATCAGAATATTTTTTGCCAGATCAGCTGGAAGAGCTGTCCAGTTATGGACCAGACTAATGATTTGTGAGACTCTTGTGTGACAAAGCAGTTTGATGGAATTTTATCTACAAATATTTGTCTAAAGATTTTTTCTTCACGTATAGTTTAAAAGAAAATGAACAAATCTTGACCTAACTTGAGCTATTCTGTTTTTCCCTTTCCCTTGAGTTTCAAGTGTCCCTGTTCTTCCCTGATACTTATTCCTATCTATCCCTGCTTATGTCTTTCACTTTTTAAAATTAAACATCTACTAAGAAGTAAGTGCAAGAATAAAGGCTGAAAAAATCCTATTATATTTATTGCTGTGAAGCAGGAGAGAGTGCAGGGAAAATACTTAGACTTGTGAAGCAAAAAATAATCTACCTTTCCACTGCTTTCTCTCAGAGCCTCCCTTATATACCCATAACATCCTTTTCTTTCTTTTTTCTGTAGGGGACCATGTAAAATCAAAATTAAAAAATTCAAGGCTCTGAACCCAAAAAACCCCAAATTTCCTATTTTCACAAAGAGTTCTCAGAAAACCCTTTGTATGCTGGATTTCTTGTAAAAACGGGAAATAGCTTGAAAATATTCATGAGGAAGTAAAAACAGTTCTGATGAGTTCACTTCCCCTGCATATGAAGAGTAGTTTCAAAGTGATGTTTTATAGAGGTGGCTGGGCCTGTTTTCTGATTTTACTGTTGAAGCCCTGCCTTTGTATCCCAAGTGTTTTGTCCTGGGATCTCGCTGTGATTCCTGAAGCTGTGACTCTCAGGGAGGGTAATGGGGATGAGTGGCTTGTGAGGAAACTCAGGCCCAGGTCCCCAAGGTGTTTGTATTTTAGGACTCGGAGCCTGTTGCGGATTGAAGAGTGATGTAATGCTTCAGGCGCCGCTGAAAGAGTTTGAAAAACCAATGCAATAAGAGGCGTCAGCGGGGAATGGCAGATTGATTGCAACAACTAATGCCAAAAAGTTCTGCAAAGAAGAAAAATGTAGTCTGAGTAAAAGAATTAAAGAAGAAAGGAGGGAAAGGATAGTAAGAGCTTGCTACATTGGTGTGTAAACCTTGATGATGCTGTTCAGTCCAGATCAGCAGGTTGGATTGACAGGATCTACCCTAAAATTCAACTTAACTGAAACTTGAGCGGCTTGATGAAGCTCATCTTTTGGATCAATGGAAGGCCAGCACCTCCAGATGAGAGATCGCCCATCAATTTAGGGGTAGGAAGGACCATTCTCTCCTGAAGTGATTATTGGTTCCTCAAATATGGAGCACAGACTGGACTCATGGTGTTGGTGTGGCTGAAGCAATATAGGGTAAGTTTTAAACTACACCTTCTCCTTTCCCCACAGATTAATACCTCAGTTTGTGTGGTAGCTTTTTTAAACAGACAAGAACAGAAACTCTTAATTTTGGGATGTAGTGAACCACAACCTGTGTGAACAGAGGCCCAAAGACAGCATATCTAATCCTGAGAGGCTCACAGAGATACAAAGATGATAGGCCAGCTCCACAGAGCCCATGCACAGCACCCATATGCTGTCACAGCAGGATGTGGCTGCAACAATCCTACATCTGATGATTAAAACCTGCTTTGACTCGTGTTTGGGGTCGCTACCATGCAAAATGCATTAGAGCAGCCTCCATGCTCCTCTCCAGCTGGAGAACAGCCCATCAGATCAGCACTCTGGAGGAAAACTAAAGCCACCTCACAGTCTCACCTTACCCAAGCCAGAACACTGACTGCTGCAAAAAACATGAATCAGGAGTAAAACAGAGCGCTGAATACATTAATCAAAATGATCACCATTGCAAGATCAAAGAAAGAACAAAGAAAACAAATCCAAGGAAAGTTAACACCAGAAACCATTTGCAAGGCTGCACAAGACAGCTAATGAAATAACTGTCAATTGTAGACACAAACCCTTTGTGCTTTCACACAATTTAAATATAAAGTAATTTGCATTCAGGTATCCAAGTCTCCCTGAAAAAAAGATTAACAATAGGATTCTTTCTACAACCTTTTTTCTCCCCCCCTTCCCCCCAGGGGTGGCTCTGATAAGGTCACCTTATTAATGCAGATCTCTGTTTTTCAGAAAGCAGCCAGGAGTTTAACTGTTTCACTGTGAAATGATCTATGAGATGAGAACAGTCCATTTTTTATCCTTGATTGATCATTTCAGCATATATAACAGCAAATCCTAAGGGACACCACTCAAATCCTTGCCTCAGAATGACCTAGAGACTCAGCTCTAAAAAGTGTTGTGCTCCACTACACAATCCTTCAGCGTTTTTTCTCAACTTCGCATTTTCCACTGAACATAATAAAGTTGCCTTGCATCATTACAGTTCTCTACAGAAAAAAAAAAATCTCATAAATAAGTAAAAAGTTTTAACGGCTGAGAATTGGGTGCCACTGCAGCCTGCTGAGGAGCTGAGCCATCAAGCAGTTAATTCCTTTTCCCCAGGCACAAAGGCAGGAGCAGGTCTATGATCTCAATTCAGGTGTCACGGCTTCTAATTTCCTTCCCTGGCCACCAGACACCTGTTTCCCTGCTCTTAATAGCCTGTGATGGGAACTGCCTGGTGCCAAAATCACAGGCTCTGGCTCCTATATGATGAGTTGAAAATAAAGCGATTGCCCTTTATTTTTTTTTAGTTATTTACTGTGTCTAAGCTTTATCTCAATTCCATTGTTGGGTTATTCTTCTCCATTCTGTGTGCTTCCAGCCAACTAATCTTCATTTTGCTTTTTTTGATGACTTTATGCTGACATATACAGAGACCTTAAATAAATCATTACGATTATAAATAGCAATGGTTGGATTACAAAGGATTCTGGAACACTTGTGATAGTAAATTAGCAGGCAGGCAAACCTACAGCTGCCAGCAGCTGATGTAATATTTTAGGGAATTGTTTTCTAGATTGCGTAAGGGAGAGTTGTTGTCCTTTGAGCTTCGCTCTCGGTTTCTTTCAATCTGTCAAACAGTTCAACAATGTGATGCTCACACAGAGTTCACAGAGAAACAGCTTATAAATCCCAAATATCATACACACAGACTGGGGAAAATGCAAGCCTGTCTCAGGCTTCACAAGCTAGAATTTAGGAAAAAAAAACTCCACAAAGATATCTGTCTATTGCTAACAGCACCCCTGAACAGATAGACATTATATCCACAGAAACAGCTACCACATCAATGAACATTTGCACTAATTTCCCCCTTTTTTCCTTCTATCCTTTCTTCATAAACATCAAACTCCAGCAGGCTACTGTATTATAATAATGCAGCCTGTAAATTCCTGTAATCAACTGATGGAGCAACATTAATTATGGAGACTTTGTACAGGCCACATGCATCTTTACATCCCTTTATAAAATGCTGACACATTCCCCATCTAAAAGGGATTACAATCACAGAGGATGATCCTGCAAATGCCTACTATTGAATGTAGCATTTGCTATCATGAGTAAGCTCACTGAAGCTACCAGAAACTCACATGGCCAGACAAAAAGCTCTGATTCACATATATGACTAACAAAGGTGTTCAGACCACAACATTTTCTATCTGACTATGCTTTTGCAGACTAAGATTTAGGGGGCTGATGCTTTCAGACTTGAGAACCAGTCTGGGACAGCAGGCTGGCTGTGAGATGACACAGGCAAGAGGTGCAAGAACAGGTAGTGGGTGCCCTCAGAAATAAGCTTAGAGAAGGAAGACAAAATTTGGGAAGCTGTGTCAGGAAGGCATCAGGTATTTATGTGGTAATGATGATGAAGTTGAGATGGGAGGGGTACATGACGTGGAAGGGATACAGGAGATAATAGCAGAGATGTAGTAAAGACAAGATTTGGATTAGGTGGGATTTAGCCAGCAGGGACAGAAGGCTCAGCGCTAATATTGAGAAGATGGGGAAGCAATAAAAGGATTCAAAGAGCAAGAGGCTTAGTTGTGAGCAGCAGGAGAAGTGATTCTTAGCCAATCCATTGTACTTAGGTAGTAGCTGTTGCAAAAAGGCAGCATACAGAAGGTGTAGTCCACAAAAAAGTCTCATCAAATCCCTGATTACGGCACGGAGTTGGGTTCCTGATCCTGTGGCGGTCTGGCAGGCGAGTCTGTGGGGTGAGTCATGCAATGAAGCAACCTTACAAATACCATGTGAAAGTAGCTCATGTAGCAAGCACCCTGAGATGGAATGCCCTTGAATTGAAAGGAATATGTTGTTCCTTGGCACAACATGTAACTGCCTTTCACTTGTCTCGTTTGTAGAGTGATTTTAGTCTTTGGCAGCGATGACTGGCACATGTTGGAGGTGTTTTGCCTAAGGTGTGCTATTTCATTAGCTGAATGTTGCTTAACAAAGCCTCATCATTTCAGAAGGCACACTATAATGAATTATTTGCAGGTTATCACTGATGGATACATGAAATCCACTGAAAGCATCAACTGTCATTCAGCAATAGCATGGCCTGAATATTTATTACCTTTTATTTACTTTATGCCTATTCTATATCATGGACAGATAAGAATTCTAAGACATGTTAAAAATCACTTCTGCTGATAAACATCCACACTGTTCAAATAAATCTCTTTTCATCCCCACCCAAAACAAAGCAATTCTCTCTCCTCCTATGCCCCTGTATTAGTGAAGGCCTGAGTTTAAGGGAGAGTTCTTGCTACAGTTCCTGGTGTTGGACAACTCATATCCTCCCACAAATCCCCCTAAAAAATCACCATTAGCATGCAACAATCCAGGGACAGAATAAAGCAAGAAAGCAAGATTAGTGTAACAATGATGAGCTTTAGTGTAGAGCATTATAAGGTCAAATTTCTGGTTGCTGGTCTGGGTGACTATTTTTACAGCACAGTGTAATTGAGAAAGGGGCTGCTGACTATTCTCAGGTTTGTGTTAAGGCTCTTGGTATGCCCAGTGGGAATGAGAGCTTTCCCAATAGTGTGACACTGCACAGGGCTGGCTTTACCTTAGTTTTCCATGATAAATTCTCCCTGTTGAATATTAAAGATACACCCTCAATCACAGGCTATGTAAATATTGGTGACATTATTCTGAAAATCTTACACTTCCCAAAGAGATTTTTTTAAAGGCTATTAGTATTTGTGAGTTGGGGGTCTTTGGGATTACACTGTCTGTATACAGCAACTTTGGGATGACATGTCAAAGAGAAGCATGTCTGGCAAAGATGTAAAAAACAACAAGGAGAAGAATATTTTGAAATTACTTCAAAATACAACTTGAAGCCACAAACATGTCCCTTTTAATAGAAGGAATGAGCACTTGTCTTCTATTTTGGTTTTTAAAGAATAAAACAAATGAGAAAGGGATTGAGATCTGAGGGTAGTTCAGAATAATTGTAACACTGCAGCTAAAAGGTTATTACTCTTCACTTTGCAGAACATGAACTTCTATAAACATGGGATGGCAGGTACAAACCCAGGACTAGCAACAGGTCAGAACACAACAAGGCTACAATGGGGCGTGCTCACAGCAAGTCTGGATCATGAAATATAAAGCCCTCCTGCAGAGACAAGGCAGGTGGAACAGTTGCACTTTTTGTGATAAAACACATCATCTGATTCACATTTCTATCATCAGATTGTTTTCCTGTTTTGTTTGTAATTTGCATGAAATATCCTGAGTTGAGCCTGGATTTCATTGAGGTAAATAGACTAATTTTTTTAATGACCTTCACCTGCTGCTTATATACTGGTCTCTTAGGTCCAAAAGAGATTTGAGGATAAAGGAAAATATAAAACCAAATCAAATCAAAAGAACAAGCCTAACTGGATTAAAAGAAATAATCCTATATATACTGTCCTCAATTATTGACAACTCTTTGGATTATTACTTCTGAATTGAAGCTGACATGCCCCCATGTGATGCACTAAAGCAGTTTAAAGCTTTAACAGATACAGAAATTTAAGGGCTCAATTCCTTTCTTAACATAAAACTAGAGTGTTTTGATTTGTTGGAACTTGGGCAATTAGTAATGATACATTTGCTGACAGGTCTTGAGCAGGAACAATCACAAACACTGTGCACTCAGTACAAGATTTATTTGTCAGAGTGCATGCTTTTTAAATCCAAGTAAAAATGGATTTTGTAACCTGATTGAGATTAATTAAAGGTATAACTCAGGGAAGGAAAAAAAATGACTCACTGCACATTTATTTTCAGATCATTTTTCACTGGAAAGTTTGCAGGTCTAACGAGCAGAAGCTACTGACACAGTGTGCAAATGGTTCTGCTTTCACATCACAGGAGAGGGATGTTTTTCTCATTTTTCTTTCCTTGGCTTGTCTGAAAGCCAGGTGTCCAGTCTGTGAGGTTCCTGCCAAGGCACCAGGGAAAAATGTATATTTCTGAGCAGAAGCTGACCTCACCTATTTCAGGAAAGAGTAAGAGTATGATTATGGAAGGTCTGGGAAAATA
>VYZP01038669.1:28971-64162 GCA_013400635.1 Hypocryptadius cinnamomeus | reverse complement strand
TTATTTTTCTCCTTTAGAGGTGATTTAAGCTATTAAAATGTAGGATGAGTTCAAGAAAGGGAAATGTGATTAGACCAGATGCATTATATCTTTATCAGCTTCCGGCTTTCTTGTAAGAATTGTTAGTTTTAGCTTTGAAATGAATCACTTATCATTTGCATACTTAAGTAAGACTTTACTTTTGGCAAACAGTTAATGTTGAAGTTTTAATGCGGAGGAGTGGAAATGAAAAACATGATTGTCAGGTAACTTTGCTGAATTTTATTCAAGATGGAGCTGTGTTTAGTGTTTAATGTTTAATGTTTAATTGTTCGTTGTCTTTGGCGCTGAAAATATAACAGTTCACTCAGTCTGCATGACCTAATAAAATGCCTTTAGAATGTGAAATTTAGTTCCATATTTTGTGCATGGCATGAACCTACAAAGAAACAAAAAGAAGTGGACAGGGTTCCTCCTGAGCTGCTGGACTTCACTGAACACCAGCATTTCCTGGTAGTGCATCAGGCATTGGTGATGTTGAGGGGAGGAGAGAGGGCATTGCAGGGTTCTGCTCTCCAGGGCTCTGTCTCCCTTGCCAGTCAGTTTGTGAGGTGCCTCAGCCATGCTCCCCTCTACCCAACCTCTGCCTTCCTGCACACACTTTTTCTGCAGTGTATTTTTTCCATAAAGAATATGCTGTTAAACTCCTTTTCTGTCCATCTTTGGCAAAGCTTCTTAAATAACTGCTATTTCTTTGCCCTTGCCTCTTCCCAAGTACCCAAGAATGCCAGTGTCTCAGCAGGACTTCTGTCAGGTCCTGGAAGCAAATGAGATTCTAATTACCTGCACGATCTGTGGAGCAAGAGCTACAGAAATCTGGCAAAATTAACTGCATTTTTTTTTTTTAAATTCAAAGCAGAAGAATATTGCTACTTGTACAGTAAATACACTGTGGTGGTGAATACTTCTGTCATGTTGAAGAGCTCAAGAAGTATTTGGAGGGTGCTCTCGGGAACATGGTGTGACTCTTGGGGATGGTCCTGTGCAGGGCTAAGTGCTGGAGTTGATGATCCTTGTGGGGCACTTCCAACTCAGCATGTTCTGGGATTCTGTGAGTACTGAATACATACGGTAATTTAGAAATACAGTACGGTCCATAATATAAGAGTTTTTAGTGCTGCCCCACAATTTGAATCTTCAGTGTCTCTTACATCTCCTCAAAGTCAGCCCTAACTCAGTTGATAAAGGTGCAAAAGGTGGATAATAGGTTTTGGCAGCTGCCTAGAGAGCATCTAAAATATTTTATATGGGAGGGATTTGAAAATGACCAAAACACCAAATCACTTGTAACTTCATTAGCATCAGTAACCACAATATAACAAAAAGTTTGCATATGAATTGTCATAATTTGGTATTTCAAAGATGAGTTGGGCACTACAAAGGTAGCAATAAGGCTGCTTCAGGCTTCTTGCAGTATGTGGGTTTGAAGATTTTTAAAATATTCTGTGGATTTGAAGATTTTTTGATAACCACCAAAACTGTAAACATGATTATACCATATTTAGGGATTGTGAAATAAATGTGAAATAATTCTTCATGAGGGATAAGAGAGTGGTAACAAACCAGGGAATCAAAGGGACTTTTTTCACCAACAGTGATTCATGTTTGGGATAGACCCAGAGGCTATGTCTAAACCAGAGACCTGGAACCACTGACATACTTATGGGTCAACAAAGTACTGCAGCCAGCTCCAGAGGAGATACCAGTTGCTGGCAGCACTCCCACCCTTTCCTGCTTCTGCAGAAAATGGGACAGATGAAGCACAGTTTGTACAGCCCAGTGGTTAGATGCAGAGTGTGAATAAAACAGTAGCATTCCCATGGATGTCTCTAACTCCTGTAGTTTCATATAACTGCTGAGATATACTCAGGGATTTAATAAAAATATGTCTGATTTATGGTCCTGGCTGGAAATCAATGGAAGATGATTGGCAGCAGAAATGTCCATTACTATTGGCACGGCATTCATACAAGGAAGCTTCTTGTGCTGCAAACCTAGTTTTCCATTTTGAAGAACTACAGAGGTGTTTGAGAAAGATGCTTCTGTATCAGTAGTAGTATTATTCAGAAAATAGAATTCAAAGGGAGAAAAAGAATTACCAGTTGTCACATTCGTCACTTGAATGGGAGGTTATCCCAAAGGAGACTGGCAACATGAGTTATTAACTCAGCTTCTCTGTTAGGGCTGTTTTTTAAGAAAGGTTATAAATGAAAAATTTGACTAAATTTTTTCTTTATAGATGAATGAGACTATTTTATCATGAAGTGCTGCTAAGGCTGGAAACTACAATGGATGCTTACACCAAAACCATATTAGACATCAGTATTTTCTTCTATAAAGAAGAGGAAGGAACTGATTTTTAATTTTTTTTTCCCCTGTTGTCTGGGATGGGGATTCTGAACTTCTGTATGTTTAAAGAAAGACTTTAACAGACTAAGAATTATTTTACACAACTGGCAAACTGCACATGGTCACACCCCACATGTGGACATGCTTTGGGGAATTTCCTTTGCTCTATTAAATGCTAATTTCTGCATGTATGACAAATTGAAGGGGCCACTGAGCAAACAGAGGGATTTCTGTGAATTTTATATTCCTGATCCTAGTTCTAATTGCAGATGGAATTTCCTGTGCATTTCTCCATGTCCTGAAGTCAAATGCTTGCTTTCACTTTCTCTAATTGCTCATGATGTCACATTTTCGATGAAATAATGACTAAATGAAGGACACCCACATTTCCAAGGAGACCAGACAGCATTTCACACCAAGTAAAATTTGCATATATTTGTTTCTCTTTCAAATAAGAATACTTGTGCTTCATGAAGTGTTTTTCAGCAGGGTGAAAATGCAGAGTGAGTGCCCACTGTCCCACCAGCATGGAGCCCCAGAAAGACAGGGCTGTATGAGGGGGACTGAGTCCACCACCATCTTTCATCTCACTTTGCTTTTCTGCTTGCCATTAAGCTCAGATTTCAAGGGCTGGTGATGGTGCACTTGTTTCTCCTGTTGAGTGAACACAAGATGGCCTAAAAAAGGGCAATCTTTCAGCATAACGACATTATCAGGCAAAATTATTTACTACTGGGGAAAGAGCCCATTGCAGCTTTTCTGATCTTGTTTCAAGGTTTTGCCTCTTTTCTCTCCAACCCTCCCAACAATAATGATGTAATATATTAAATTAAGTGGTAACAATCTATGAAGCTGTGGTTATCATTAAGTATTTATGCTTCTGGAGTGTTGTAAACACACAGTGCCCTAATTAACCATAGGTAGTCTACAATTATCCTGTGGTAATTACCCTAATTTGAATTGGCTTATTATGGGAAATAGAATAGAATGTTTTCTGCTTGGTACTGAAAAATTGAGTTGGCAATTAAGTAAAAACAGCAGTCGCTTCATTTAACTTTAAAAAATTAAATTGCCCTCTTAGAGCCTGTCACAGTTTACACAATTGGAGCAGTTTTACAAACAAAACCAATAATCAGATCCAGCTTCCAAAGAACACATACTTTCATAAGCTTGTCTCTCTGTCAGCGTTGACTGATAGCTGTGATGCACAGAGGTCCATAAAAAAGCCCAAAGGGCTATCTACAGCACACAGAGGCACACAGATAATTTGCTTTGTGAAGCTATTAGAGGAGTTAAGGGAGCACTGAGAAAGCACACGCTTTCTTTTGCTCTGGGAATAATTCGGCTGGGGGCATGGAGAGCAGAGTCTCTTGTTTAAGCATGATGAGCAATATTTCTGACCACTCCTCTCCTCCCTTGGCCACTGGGAAACCTTTCAAGTGTAAGACAGGGAGACCCCAGGCTGCAAGAGAGCAGCCCTACTCTTGTGGAGCTGTCACAGGCAACTGGATCTCTCCAATAGCTCGGGGAACTTGGCACTCTTTCCAAATGCTCATTCCCAGGCCCCTGCCAGCAAGAGAGTGAAACACTCACATGCAGGACGTGGCAGGTGTATCCAAAAGCTCCTGGGCACCATCCTGAACCAAAGGACACATGGGGTCTCTGGACTAGGCTGATTCCCGCTGGCCAAGGCCGTGGCTGGACATTTGGCTCTGCTGCTGCTGCTTAGCTCAGTAAAGGTGGTGTTGCCCCCAACATCCCATCTCTACCCCTCCTTCCTCACCAGATAGCCCTGATACCTTACACACCAATGTTGGGATGCTGGGAATAGCAGGAAGCAGGAACGGCCTTACCTGGAACTGGATCTGTAATTGCAGCATGAGGATTGAGGACAGAATACTGCCACTGTGAGGAATCTCCTGTTTCTAATTTTATTTTCCTATCTGTTCATAAATGTCATGCGAAATTAAAAAAGAAGTGTAGGGTGTTACAAAGTCCTGTCATACAAATGTATCTCTAAGTCATAAATTAATGATTTGTTTTCTCCATCTGCTTTGCCTGATACAAACAGGAACAGTCTGCTTTTGCTGAGAGTGGAAGTGCCTCTGCTGAAATGATCTCGTGGAAATAGGAAGATGCAAGAAGAAAATGTTCAAGTAGATTGTAAAGCCTGCACACTGCTACAAACAGAAGGAAAGTTCACAAAAGGAAATAAGAGTTGGAGGATAGTGATTGATCCATATCATATGCTGTCCTCATGTGGTATGTATATATCTGTTTTCCACAATTAATGAAAACCTTTTTTTTTTTTTACTCTACTTCTAAAATGTGACCTGCTTTTCTTTTTTCAATGTCTGTGACTTTGTGTTGTTGGGACTTAGTTCCATTCTTTCCAGTGTTGTTTTTATTTTTTTTTTTTTTGCAACAATTACATTAGCTGCCATCTCCAAAGAGGAGTTTTTCCAGTTACAAATGAGGTTAACTGTGAAAAATAAGAAAAGGAAGATGCTGAAGATGTGCCTGAGCATTATTACTACAGCACTTTGAAAAGGTAATATAAGCTAATGCTTTGGAGACAGTGAACAATGGTTCAGTCAGAGTAAAGAAGGTAAGTACTGTACTTCTAGTTAAATGAATTTTTTCTTCATTGCAGAAAATAAGCAAAAAAAAAATTTTAAATTGCTTTTCTCTGTTTTCCAAATATCTTAAAGTGGGAGGCTAGCAAAACTTTGTGTGTAGATGTTAGCTATTTCCCTGTGGTTATGCCTGGGACAAGGAGGTAATGCACAGGGAGGTTGTTGGTGAAGTTTTCTGCATTTGCATGGTAAATTTCAGAAGACCTTAGGGACAGAAGGTGGGGAAATATGTTGGTCTCATTGGGAGAATCAGCCCTGAGCTGTTCCATGGTCTTTGCTTCTTCTCCAGCCACTAACCAGGGTATGTTGGGACTTCACTTTGTGGGGCTGAGGCAAGTGGAGGCATAATAGAGACAGGTGAGATTATAGAAAACAGTATTTTTGCTTGTTAGCTCAAATCAGGCTCTCAGGAGAAAGATAACTGAGGCAGCACCTAACTGGAGAAAGAGCCAGAAAGGGCAAATCTCTTTGCAAGGACAATTTATGGAGTATATTGAAAAATGATGGCTGTCTTTTGCAGAAATATTATAAAAATTGTATTAAAAAGTATGCACAAGCATGTCAATTTTACCTTTTAATTTCTCTCCCTTAGCTCATCCATATGTTCCCACCTCTTGTATTTTCCCTTATATGAAGCATCTTCATTTCAACAGTCTTCTCTGTGAAACTCTTCTTTCACTCCCAAGCATTTCCAGCAGAACTCAGCACCGTGTGACTCACACGTGACATCCTGCTCAGCCCCGCCAAGGGATGGGGACCCTGGCCAGGCTGCTTTGTTACCAAGGAGGGCTGCAAAGTTATCACTCAAATCAACCCCCCTTCCCCGCTCCTGTGTTGCCCGAGATGTTAATGTTTTTAAGGAACAGCCAGTTCCCTTAGTCCTATTTTCAGGTTTGTGCTAGCAGCCCCTAAGAATTAACATTGAAGATGGAGGTGGAAGGACATCTGTCAAGGTGAAGGTCTGCACAGACAAAACAGAGTTTCAGCTTTAAATGGAGTTTACTGGCCCGTACTACTACAGGGACTGCAGACATGGATTTTTTGAGCAGTGCAGATTGTCACAAGAGCCCTAAATATGATCCTTTTGCTTATTTTTGAAGTACCTCAAATTTTTTAGCTTAAGCAAGCATCTGTTTAGTTGCATTTTACGAACTTGTTCCCCTTCAGTGTTGAATCCTGCATACAGAGGAATACAATGGCAGGGGGAAACCACGCACAGTATCTGGAAAGACTGCTTGAAAACCTCTGCAAACCAGAATGAGGTTTAGGTGAAGTGTCTAAGTGAATGCAGCCTCCTTCAGGATTGCAAAGGGCATTGCCATCCAGAAATTTTGGCACCACTTTTCTGCAAGCTAATTCTGATTCTAAAAGGGACCTGGCCCTCACAGCATGACTCTGCCTTGGTTCACCATCCTTCATAAGCAGCAGCAGGTTTTATTTGCATTAAATGTCTTCTTGCTCCTGTGGAAATACCCTTCTCCATCATTCAGTGTAAGGGCATTTTTACATGATACTGCATTGTGCTATACAAATATGTCCTTTAAATTTAATGCCATTTTAAAAAATAAATCTAACTGCTTAATAATTGCCACAATGATGTTCAGCTTTTGCTTTTTGTTTTGAAATATAAATACTTGTTTCAATTCCATACTCCAGTAAGAAATACACTATTTTTAATGGGCTCAAACATACCATTAAACTATTTTACATGTTACCACAGTATCCCCATTTTTCTTTAAGTTATTCATTTGTTTCAGCACTCCTTCCTTTGGCAAGAAACTCACTTGCATAAGCTGTTGGATCAGCTTTTGACTGATTTTGAACTCAAGTGATTTTTTTGCTTCAGCATAAAGAAGAGCTGAATAAAAGAGGTTGTAGTTTAGAAATATTTCTTCTCCACCAGGAATTTGGGTGTCCATTACGTCCAGCAAGAATGGAGACTCTTAGCATTTGGCAGGATGGGCTTGCCACCTTATCCAGGTTCCAAGGATCTGTTCTGCTGCAGTCTCATTCCCACTTGTCCTCTGTTTCTCACCCTGTGCTTTTCTGACTTTTTAAAGTGAAGGCATTGGTTTTCTTGGAAGGATTTGCAAAACCTACCCCTCCCTCTGCCACAAATATCCTGTAAGATGCAATACAGGTAATTTCTTAGAAGTGTGCTTTTTCTTTTTAGTGGGCTTGTAAACTGCTGCTAATCATTAGTGGGTGTTTAAGGCAAATGAAAGCCAAGTTGATGAGTGAGTGATGCCTGGCAGGTAAATCCATTAATTCTCCCAGTTGCTGTTGTTAGTTATGTTGCTTGCAGCGACTCCTTCCTTGCTTTGCTTCCTTGGAGTCCTTGGGAAACAAGGAAAATATTTATTAAAATTGTAATACCACAATAGCATAAGACATTTTTTCCTTGTTGGGACTCATTCTAAAGCAGTACATTATGATGGAAAATGCAGTCCTTTGCAACAGGCACTGCAGCAAAGAAAACCTTGAAGTGCTCTTGAAAGCTCTCAGCCGTTCCTCTTGTGGGACGTGTTGAATGTAACGACTGCGATAAGTGACTCACCTGGCTCAGCCTCACAGATACCAAACTGAAATGCACAGCTGGCTCTCTGGGGTTCTGTAGCACTTCTGTTCACTGTGGTGGAGCCAGGATCCAAATGGAAAATTTAAATTCTGTGAGACAGCCCACATGAAAACCTCGTGTGCCTGAAGTCAGGCTGAGTTGTGTGTCCAGATTCTCAGGGGACAGTTGTTTTATGCTTTCATTTTCAGGAGATTTCAGTCCTAAGGTGAACCTGATTCCAGGCTTCAGACAACCTTTGCAAGGATACAACCCATGAGGCAGGAGGCTACATTTGGATTTGATCCACTGTCGGCCAATAGCTCACTGTTGATGGGTGTTGAACACAGTCTGCTGGAGGCAACTCTGTCTCAAGAGGTCCCTACGCTGATGGTCAATAGGAGCTACGAAGGAAAAAAAAGGGAAACACAGCTCAAGGCCCATTACTTACAGCATTGTCCTGAGCCTCTGCTGCTGACACCCTTCAGCACAGTTTCCTGAAGTAAGTGGTTCTTTGCTCTAACCCCATGGGACTGCTCCTGTGGGCTTCCTCAGGTAAATGATTCAACCTTGGTGCACCTTCACTTCCAGATATAGAAAATGGGATAATGCCTCACCTTAACTCTGTGCATATGACAGGTAAATCAGGGTAGACATCTAAAAATATTCAGGCATCTGAAGATGCAAACTATCACACAATAAGGTTTTCAAAATACCACAGGTTTCTAATTTCTCTTGGAGTGAATCACAGTGAATCACCTCAGACACTTGCTGCTCATATGCGGCTCAGCTCCCAAAGGCTGTGTGAAAGGAGTTTGCACAAAGCTTTAACCCTTCTTGCAAACATGAATATGATTTTTTTTGTTTTATTTTTCTTAAAAAATGACACTACTTTTGTTCAAGTTTTTCACTGAAATGAAGATTTACATGCACAAGCTCAAATAACACCCCTTTTTCACCTGCCTACTGTTGCTTCATACAGCTAGCTGACTTTTCAAGGGGTTTAAAGATTAAAATATACATTAATTTGCACCTCTCCTTCTTTTGTCAAGTCTTGGTCACAAATGCAGCTTTATAAAGGCATCTGGTTGATATGATTCAGAACATATTTTACTAAACCACTAGGCTCTGTGGAGAGATTTGATTTCTTTGTCAGCGAGAGTGATTGACAACCAAAACCCACATAATCTAAAAGGAGATTCGGAGACAGGATCTGACAGTCCATCACGGCAGACCTGCCGGGTTAGCAGAGCCCTGCTCGGGGCTCGGCGATGAGGCAGGCATTGATCAGGGGTGAAGGCTGTGATCAGCGCGCCAGGCAATGCGCTGGGGCTGGCAGGGGAAGCCTGTGCCGTGGGAGAGGCTGGGAATCGCCTGCTGCCAGAGCAGCTGTCCCTGAGCGCTGCCCGTCCCCAGAGCCAGCCCGGCTGCCGTGCGGCTCCCCCGGCCCGGGGCAGCGGGCCCAGCTGCTCGGCGGCCCTGCTGGTGGCGTGAGGGGGAGCACAGGGATGGGTCTTGTCATCGTCTGCGCCACTCGGTGCGTCTGGCTACACCTCAAGCAGATGTTTTTGGCCACTGCTCCAGCAGCTGAGCTGGGAAACAGCACCAAGTTTTGGCCCAGCGAGTCTCTCCGAGCTGCGCTTGTGAGTGTGGCCAAGCGCTGTGGGAGCGGAGTCACAGAGCTGAATCTTTGCTGCGGCCTTCATGCGGGACAGCTGCTCAGAAATCTGTATGTTACCGTAATCATGCTACCAGTGCTAAGTGCTGAATCGTGCGCCTACCAAATCTGTCAGCAAAAAAATTTATAGGTAAAAAATAAGTCAGTACACCTCTTTAAAGTGTTGGCAGCATTCTATCAGGATAAGTGTTTGGATCTTGTAACTGTATGAGCTTTCCAAAATATTAATTTAATTGCACAGCCGCCTTCTTATCTAATTTGCCCCTAGCCAGATTTTAAAATAATTCAAACTTCAAAGTCGATAGTAAACCCACATGCACAAAGACGCTTGGAAAAACTATTTCTTTGAAATGTAAGTGACTACAAACTAGTGTTGATTCCCTGTGCTTTCCTTGCAGCATTAGCTCTTCTGTGGGCATGGAGTGGTCTTGTAATTTGTCAACCGCTACCACCATTTAGGATCAGTTAAGCTTTCTCACATTAATTAAAAACTGTAATTAAATAACCAAAAAGCCCTCACTGTGACTCAGTCTCAGAGTGTGCATCTGGCTCTTGTTTGAGATGGGGGTAAAAAAAAGTGAAGTTATGTCAGAAATTTCCGGGATGTTTTCTTTTGATTACCTCCTAAAGGCACTCTGCTGAAATGGTAACAGCTGGGAAATAAAAGAGAGAGAAAGACATCTTCTATTGAGGTGGAAAAGAGTGTGGCAAATCCTACTGCTTATGTTGTGTTTTGATCTCAGAGTGCTGTACAGGACTAAGAGATCAGGAACAGAAGCTGCAAAATAAATATTATTGTAAAATATCTTTTAATATGTAGCCCTGTAACATCTCAGTGAACTTTACTTGAAATTTACTCTTATTCCCCCATATTAACACAAAAGGGGAAGACGAGTGCTAAAGAAGCGGATTTACCCTTGGAAGTGGCTACTACTGTATTTAATATCTATATATTTATGTATTTTAAAGGATTAAGGTATGGTTTCTGAGTATATTTGGAAAATAAATAAAGAAAGAAGAACTCTGCATAAAGTTTATCATATTGCACAAGATCTGCCACCACTAATAAAATTTTAGCCCTTTTGTGTTTTTTTAGTGAGCATATGAAACAGGGAGGGTAGGATACTTCAATATGTGTCTCTTGATGGATAGGATGTACATGTTATAGTTAAAGCTTTCTAACGATTAAACTGTCCTGATTGTAAAGACAATACTTATTTCCTCATAACTCCCCATCTAGGTCTCATGAGAACTGTTAAAAAACATTTGTTGAGCAGCTGTCTCTAGAAAGAAGAGTGCACTAGTGAAATGTGTTTTTTAAATGGATACAGATTTTAGTGGATTGCTGTTTGGAGTTCTTAAAAAAATATTTCAGAGTGAAAAAATGTTCATTTCTAAACACACTTATTTTTCTACAAAAAATAGGTTCAATATTATATTTATTGAGCAGAAAATTTGGAGTTACACAAAGTAATTTTTTGAAGGTGGGAAGCATGTGTGATAACTGCTGGCTTTATAGCTGAACTTAGTTTAAAAGAAAAAAGATTATCTCTTCCAAGACAGAAATTCCCTTTTTATCAGCTCAAGATTGTTAATTCCATCATGGAAGATGGCAAAAGAGTAATTTCTTTGTTTGTTTACTTTTTGATTATTCCTATGTTCAAAAAAACCACATCTTAGGAGACTGTGATGTCACTTGTGAAATCATAGTCATAACACCACATTTGGGTTGTCTAACCCATTTGGGTTGGAAATGAGTTGACAGATCAATTAATCCAGCTCCTCATCTTCCACTGGACCAGATTGCTCTGAGCCCCATTCACCCTGGCCTGGAACACTTCCAGTGATGGCACATCCACACTGCTCTGGGCAGCCTGTGCCAGTGTCTCACCAACCTCACAGTGCCAGTGTCTCACCAACCTCACAGCAAAGAATCATTTTCTAATATCTTATCTAAAGCTGTCCTCTTTGGGTTTAAAACCATTGCTCCTTCTCCTGTCACTGCAGGCCTTGGTAAAATGTCCCTTTCCAGCTCTCTTGTAAGTCCACTTTTATATATTGAAAGGCCACAATGAGGTTATCCTGGAGCCTTCCCTTCTCCAGGCTGAACAGCCCCAGCTCCCTCAGCCTGTTCTCTAGGGAGAGGTGCTCCAGCCCTCTGATCATCTTCATGACCCTCCTGTGGACTTCTGTGCAGATTAAAGGAAAGAAATATATGTCCTGTGCTTTACCTGGTCCACTCTTCCCGTGCAGGTAAAATCTCAGAATTAGAGAGGGGGAAGACCCAAGAAACACTCTTCTGAAATGGTAGTAGACAGAGGGAGTTGTGTAAGCACAATCTGGTCTGCTGTGCAGCTGCTGAATGTGATCTATTAAATTTTATATTGCTGCTTTTCCATTAATTCTGAAGACAGTAAACTGCAAGGTTGAATTTGTTCTAAGCTTGTCAGATGTAGCCATTTGCCCACCATTTCCAAGAGGAAGAAATGGCTACACTTGGACAGGAAGGCAAAATCATGATCCAAAAGCAAAGAAGGGGATTTTGGTAGTATTATGAAGCACTTCTTCAGAATGTGCTTTGCAAGAGAATTGTTTTAAGAATTGGGATTTCTGTTTCCTATTATAAAAACCTTAAGCAGCTATTAGAAAATGCAAAGCTGTGTACATCAGCTTCAGAGGCACTGTGGCTAATTTATGTGTGTGTATGGGAAAAGGTGAGGTGCCTTATCCTTTCAATCTGTATTTTTCTGATGGGACAGTCCTTTCTGCAGTTTCTGGCCCCAGAATCCAGCATGTTACTTAATAACCTGAAGACTCCTGGTGGCAGGAGCAAGAGTTAAAGCAAAAACATGCCAGAAGACTTGGATTGTAGTGACACCGTGGTGGCTTGAGAGGTGTCTGCTCAGGGCATGTCTCTGCTTCTGGAAAGGGAGGAGCAGGTGGGTCATGATATGTCCTCATTGCATGGTTGAGGGCCAAGTTGAGAAACCTGGATCACATTGAAGTGAACAGCTACATCCAAATCATGCAGCACAGTGTTACACAGAGATCATGTTTGGCTCGTGCCAAAACAGTCTCCATGTGAAAAGACATCTACTCTCCACAAGGTTGATTAGCTCAAGCTAATCAACACAGGAGCAACCTACACCACCAGAGCTATCTCTGTCTATGTTAATTTGAGCTAAATCTATCTCTTATGCCTTATAACAGCATGTAGACATATCCTTTCATTTTTTGTGTATATATATATGATAGCATTCATTAAAGTCACCCATGTCTGTCTCCTGGTAAAATTGAGCAGTTTCACATTTTAGATGAAAATCAGAATTCAGGATGAAAGGAAGCCAGGGTAGGGACTTTCTAATAAGGAGCTCCTGCAGTCTGTGGACTGCTATGGACTCTTATAAATTTTTCTAGGCATATTTTCAGGTTTTTCATTGCTTGGCTCTCAAAATCCATGTACTAAATTGAAGCAGCCGACTGATGTTTCAATTGTTCAGTGTGTATCTGTGCTGACCAGCTTTGCAGCTAGATTGAATGTTTGCTAAAATCTCCTCATCTGTGTACTGGAAAATGCCTCTTCTGAGAATTGTTCAAAACACGTGGTCAGTCCATGGCCCTATCCTCTTTCTATTGGACATTTTACCAAGAAAATGGTAATTTTACAGGTCAGTGCAGTATCTTTACAAACAATAGTTCTACATTTCTCTCAGTGAACAATTAATAGCAGAGGGTTTCAGAAACATATTCTGCAGTGGTATAAACTAACACTTCAGTAGACATGACAAAGAAAACTTGTCTTTTTCTCAATGGAAAGGTTCTGTAAGAAATAAAAGAATGTTTCACTCTATAAAAAATTTCCTTTCAAGTAAGACCTCTTACATTTGATCCTCTCAAATATTTATATGAAAAAAAGGGTGTCAGATTTCTACCAGAGCTCTGCTTGAAGTTTATTTGGATAACTTGTTAAGTTTGCCTGTTGATGGCTATGCTATGACTGACTGTCACTGATCTGGCTAAGCAGCCTCATTTTTGGACAGGGAGCTGTGTGGAAACCCTGAGGCAGGGAGAGGACAGTTTGAGTGAGATTCAAAGATTAGATATCTGCATTTCAGACAAGTGCATCTTGTGAAGACCCTTCAGAAGCAGTGGATACTCTGTGTGATTCACATTAATCAGAGTAAATGAGACTGTGGTCGAGAAACACTTCAGGTTGTGTAGGCAGAGGCATCTGCATTTAATAAATACCAACCCTGGCAATCATGGCAAGCAAAGTCACAGTAAGACTTTGTTTGGTCCCGTTTTCACTACTGACATGAAGCAGAAGGAGGGTCTATACAGGAAAAGGTATAGTCTGTTTGTTGGTAGTGGTTAGATCTGTATTTGCAGAGTGTGTGCTTGGAAGGTGTCAGATATTAATTAAGTACACAGATTGCAAAAGAAAACAAAGCATGATGGTTATGCTTCCAGGGTCTGAATTTCAATGCAGGTTTGGGATGAGGCTACAGATGCTTCCTGCTATGCCCCAGGCTTACTACCTCAGATTTGCAGAAGTGAAAAAGTCCAGTGTAGCTGATTAGCTTTTGTTTTCCGGCTCTTTTTTATTCTAGAACTGGGAAATGCCAAATGTTTTTATCAGCCCTCTCCTCCTTCGTCCTGAGTGCAGTCAAGTACCTGTGTGAGTCAAGTCTGAGGGGAGGTTGCCCTTACAAATGCATGGCTAAGGCAGGTGCAGGGAAAGGGAGACTTGTCTGTAAAAGCTTCCATTGGGTGTGGAAAGACTGGGGGAGCTGCTTTGGCACTCAGGGCACAGTAATGGTTGCCTGCTTGCCAGTGCATGCTCCTTCTTGCCCCAGATCCAGAGCATTTGGCTCCTGGGCTGAGAAGGAGCATGTAGAATTCTTCTGTTGGTTACTCTGTCCTGAAACTTCTAATGGAGTAATTTTGAGACCAGTTTGGTTTTTTATTAAAAAACCAACCAAGCAAAACCAAAACCAAAAAATACCCCCCCAAAACCACACAAAACTCACAAAAAACCTCCCCCCAAAACCCAACAGTTTTCTCCAGTTTCTCAGAAAAACAGGAGATGATTTCATCTTATCATAATTGCTGAATTTATTTTTAAGGTGGGAGAGTGTCAAAAGCTGTAATCTTGCACTCCTCCTTTAATATATAACATCCTGATTGTAGTGGCCCAGAAAAATTAGCAAGTATTCAAATAACACTAGCTGAAAAGGATGCGGGTCCACCATTATCCAGACTGCATGACTCATTAAAGTGAAGGGTGAAGGGCACAGCAGAGTGGCATTAGTCACTCAGTTCTGCTACAGGAAGAAAAGCATTTGTGTTTTATTTACAACATACCATATGCAGAATTAGCTGATAGTCTCACAAAGACTCTAGGGATGATGATGACAAAGGAACATCCCACTTCTAAATAATTTTGCAAGGCTATTTAGTTCAATTTCATTTTAGACTTCGCATTTTCTTGACAATTATACACAAAAGATATTTTTTCCTTTTTGATGAAAAAGAAAAGCTTAATTTCCTATTTAATGGCTTCTTCTCTCTTGAATTTTAGAATATGACAAAAACTCACATAAGTCTGAAAATACAATTTCATGACTAGATTTTGTGAGATCAAGAGAGGGGAAAACCCCCCAAACTTATTACAAGGCTGAAGGCATCTTTTTTAGAGTAAGTGTTTGGATGAGTTTTCTTGAAGATGCTCTCAGAAAAGTCATATGGTATTAGCTAAGTTCTCATACCACAGGCAGCTGTGCTATTAGAAAAAGAAAAACAAATGGGTGAAGTAAAACACTGGATACTTAGACTCTCTGAAGAATATCCAGGACCAGAAAATAAAAAGCAATCTTCCATGAAGAAATGGACCAAAAGGGGTATCAGTAGCATTGTTTCTGATGACAGGTGGCACTGGTGTTTTTGGTGTATAAACGTTATAAATTGCCATTAAAGAAAATGTACCTGGCTCAGAATAAGATTACTGGTAACAGTCATTGTACCTCTCCAAGGATCTCAGAGAAGATGTTAGAGCCCTGGACTGTGTTGTGCAAAGGTTCATGTTGCACAGCACTGTTCATAAATAGAGCAGCAGACAGAGAAAATCTCAGATGTGGTTGATACTACAAAATCCAAATACAGAAGAAAAGAGACTTGGTGCATGAAGAAGTGACAAATTCAAAGTTGACAGTACAAAAAACAACATATGGAGCTTCATATGCTATGGCAAACACCATAAACTGTAGAATGGGCTGGCATTTGAAAAAATGTTAATATGGTTTGATTATTGTTGTTGTTTTTGACTGGGGAGCTGTTGCAGAGCTTCTACCAGGAGCCAGCTGGGACTGATTACTGTGTGGATCAGGACACACTCAGCAGTGCAGAGCAGCCAGACCCGAACGTCTTGTGCACCAGACCTCTGCCAGACTCCTGGCTTGGAGTGGCTGCTGGATTTCCTGTGGTAGAGAGCACAGAAGGGTTTCCAGTCTGAAATTGCTGTGTCTTGACTGGAGGATGTTCAGATTTGTCCACACACCACCATTCTCACCTTCCATAAATCACTCCAAAGAGCTGTTTTAAAATCAGACAGAGGGTTCTTTCGACGTGGTCCATGGGGTTTCTTTTGGTGTTCAACAAGCTTTTCAATTATTGTTAATTCAGGTGGGGAGGGCCTGTGATATCAACAGAAAATTTTTGATTACAGTTTTGATTACAATCATGGCCTTTTAGCTTCTAATGTGCTACTTTGATTTAAAATTAACTCTCAAACATTTCTGAATTTGCTGAAGTAAAAAAATGCTCTTGGTTTTTACATAGTCTTCAGAATTTGCAATACTACAACACATGGTAAACATATAATTCATCCAGTGATATCAATGGAATGTTCTTATACTTAGGGATGTACACATCTCCAAGACCTTAATTCTATATTGTCATAACTATGGATTAAGACATAGGCATGAGCTTGGGCTGATTTCACTAATAAGTTGAAAATATTTTGCTTTGAGTGGTCAGGTTCAAAAATGAACAAAAAAAAATTCACTCATCATCTTTCCTGGGTCACTTAACCAGTCTGTGCCCAGGCTTTGTGTTAAAACTTGATGGCATTTTCCTCCTTATGATGGATGTATTTGAAAAAATCAATGCTAATGCCTTCCCTTGTAAGGTATTAATTGCCAGGATGAGCTAAACACATTCAGCCGGTTGTTTCTGACCCACAGGAGATAGTCACCATCTGTCTTAACCAGCACTTCCTACCTTTGCTGCCTGCAACTTTTTCTGTCATATCTTAGTACTCAGCAGTCAATTTAAACTCAAAACTTTTTCTATATTTGTTTATCTTTGCAAAATGCTTCTATTGTTTCAGACCTGTACAAATATTTGTGTGCCTGAAATCTTGTTTTCTCAGTGATATAAATGGGCCTAAGAGATTGCCTGTCTTTGCAAATTGTGTCTTTTCAGCAAGAAAGCCTCTTTAACCAATTCATCTGAACTGATCTGTGTTTTGTAATGTCTTCCAAACTTAGATATTTTTAACACAAAAAAAATCTAGAGTGAATTCTATATGATCGTGACAGGGTAACTTTTTTTCCCTGTCATACTGGCTTATTGAAGCTCAGAAGTATGTGTGCTCAATACAGCTTATCTTACTTTAGGACTTGTAAATTATTTTGGTCAATTTGATTTCTATTTCAATAAATTATTTTGAAGTTCATCTTGAGAAGACAACTGTTTTCTTAACAGAATTATTGACTGAAACCCGAGACACTGAATGAAGCATGATATGATAAAACTGATGTCTTGTAAACATTTCTCTGTCCCTGAACATAACCTTAATTAAATAAGAGCTGCAACACTAAAATGCTCTATATACACTAGGTTCATGCTATCTGTGAATTATAAAAACCAGAAAAATCATGGATATCTTAATAAGGAAATCTGTTTTTATTTGGTCCCATTTTCTTACAGAAAGTTTCCCTGCCACATTTTCCCTGTTGCATTTTAAATTGCAATATTCCAGCTCTTTCAAGCTCTGTGAAATAAATCACATGTATTTCCTTCATATACACAGTCTGTGAGAACACTCATATAGACTTCCTGCCTTGCCATGGGGAAGCATTTATATTTTACCTTATTTATTCACAGCAGAAACAGGTCTTAGGTATTGAAAACAAGGGCAGTGGAAAATAATGTCAACAAAAAGTACCCAAAAGGTTTACATAAACTGCCATCTGAACTTCTGTAACATGCAGATGTAACTGCTGTGTATAATAGAAATACCTGTCATTTCAGCTGTCAAAATATCTTGGCAATTTCACCGAGTTGCCCTTTGGGTGCTCCATTTGCTGCAGTTCTTTGACTGGTCTTGCCTTATTACTTTTCACAGGCAAAGTTAATGGCTCTGATCATTCCTTTCTACTCACTTCACATATTCATTCTGACTCAACTTTTTCTCTGACTCACAATCTGTTTCTATTTCCATAACCATGCGTGCATGTGAAACATGCTGGGCTAATGCAGAATGGCACAGGCATCGCAATGCGTTATTCATACCTGTGTGAGTAACAGCCACTCACTCCTTGGTACATGTGTATTGACTCGAGAGCATCTTCATTTCCTGCCTTCTCCCACTTATTCAATCACTTGGTAAACCTTCTTCTACACTGCAGGGGATAAATCCTCTTGTTCTTGTGTCAGAATGGAACTGCCTCAACATAACAGGTTTACACCTTCAGCCAACTTTAAAAGAAATATCAAGAAAAGAGGAAAAAAAAAGAGGAAAAAAAGTTTATGAGTTCTGATGGACTTGTTATGCTTTTGTTAAATCAAGATCAGTAGCTGACCTGTAGGTATTGCAACTGCTTCAAACATTGGGACTTTCTGGTGGAAAGCCTACTGTACATGCAAATTCTACTCGGTAGATTCTCCTCATGGACGTATCTTATTATGTGCTACGTAAGATGCAAAATTGCAGGGAAATTTTGAGCAAACTGTGTGAAACTCCTGATATATCTCCAAAATCCACAAAACAAAGAGAAACTATTAGCAGAAGGAATATCCTTTTCTATACTAACATCTATATATACTAACATCTGTAGTAACATCATAAATAATCACAGCATTATCTATTTAAACATAACATTAAGGTAACAAATTGGCTGGGGTTTTTTTATTTTGTTTTTGGTTTTGTTGTAAATACTGGAACATTATTATATACAAATGTGAAAAACCTGGAGATTTCAATTTAGCACAATACTCTACTAATCCTACTTTTATACATAGATTATTAATTGACACATTTGACGTTTCAGACACCTTCTAAGAGGTCATGGACTCGCTGATTACTAGAGAACAGCAGAGTTAAATTTTCCAGCAGCTCTTACTGGCTATCCAGAAATGTGGCAACAGCTCTAGTTCAATTGCTTGATGGTTAAAGAATAATGGTAATATGTGCTGTGTAATCTACAACGTCAATGCACATGAATTAACTTCATTACATGCAGTAAGTCAGGTTCTTACCAGTGAGGACATCCAGGTGTAACAAAGAAATCCTGACATGCATAGAAGATCTAATGTTCAGTCTGCCTTGAAAATGGCATAGTCTGTCTCTCAGAAACTTCTGATGGACAGGAAAGTAAATCTTAAAATGCAGTATTAAATACCCAGTTAGGCAGAATTAGAAGCAAATCTGGGTCTGGGTGGCATAAGTGCAGAGGTTTTATTATTTCAATGTTTTGTTCTGCACAATGTTGCCAGGGACAAACACATCATATGTTCTGAAGAGGCTTCCCTGTAGTCACTGCAGCATCATACTGAGCGCAGGCTCCAAAAGCCTTGCTCATAGGAGGCTTGAGTCCATTTGGAAACATTGGAGATGACACATCTGGTAAATAGGTATGATGCTCTGGTTTTACAGTGCCAAGTGGGTGGATCACTGGGTGTCACTCGGGTATAGTGGTGGAGGCAGGCAAGGAAGGCCAAAAAGAACTTGATTGGGCCAGGGGGAAACCTTATTTCTTCACTGTAACATTGAAAAAGTGATATCACAGAGCAAATATTATAGTAAAACATAATTTTGGCTTGCTTATTTCCACCCTCTCTTGTTTTACTGCAAAACACTTACTTTCGGAATGTTTTGGATGTTTGATTTATTTGTTCGGGTTTTTTTGTTTGGTTACATGTATTTTTTCTTTAGCCACTATGGTGCTGTAACAGTAATCAGCATCCAGTGCAGTACAGTATTTTGTCTTGCTCAAAATTATTACTAAACAAGAATTGATCAGTCTTTTTTTCATCTTCAGTTTTCTCTAATAGCATGATCCTTCGTATTTGCCATTTGCTGAACTTACTCTCTTTACAATAGCAGCACAATCTTTACACACAGAAATTTTTGTCTTAGGACTGTTATTTTAAGCTGGCCATGCACTAATAGCTGACAGCAGCTTGGTTTTTCAGGAAATGTTTTAAAAAAACAGGCATCAGTGAACATAGATGCAATTAGCATTTCAGTATAACGAGCACCTACTACCCTTCTGAGTAATTTTCTGAATTATCTTAACAACCTGGAGATCAAAGTTTAAAATTGGCTTTTTTTAATGCAGGATATTGCATTTTGTAGGAGAACAAGATATGAGTTGCTTATGCTGGTAACTAAAGACATATGAAGCACTTGGATACTCCAATTATCTTCTGACTCATTGAAATTTGTAAACTCTCTGTGGACCTCCTAAACACTCCAGTGAAAAGAGTAGAGGTTACAGATATCTGGGTAATTGAACTGAACTCAAATACTTCATCTGGTTTCAGCAACATTTCTTGCATTTCTTACTCTGGAGTTCTAATTTCTTCTTGTGAAATCATCTTGCTGGGAAAAAAAATCAAAACCAAATCAACAACAACAAAACCCCACATCACCCAAAACCAACTGCAAGAACCAGATTAAACAAATTCTCTGAATTGCATTTTTTGCTATGTATTAAAGTTGGTATTTGAGTGTACAGAGCAAAATTAACTGGAGGGAGATGCCAGTGCATTGCTTCACACCCTTTCCTTGGGAAACCCCAGGGACCTCTGGTGTTGGCAGGTGTTGTCATCTGCTCTTCCACCCATGGTCTTGGTGACACTGGTCTTTGGCCACCCTTCATGTCACTGGCCTATGGCCTCTCCTTGTGCACCCTCCTGAGCCCCAGGGCTGCTCCTGGGAGTTTCCAGTGCTCAGGCTGTGGGCAGCTTCCATCTCTGCTGCCTGGCATGAAGCTTTCCATCCCACCAGGGCTGCTTGCTTACACATCCCTTTCAGGAGGCAGGTGCAGGAGGCTGGCAGTCTTTCTGAGGGGTTTTTATGTAACATCTAGTGTGGGGTTTATACTCCTGCAATCTTCCTTGGGACTCTGGGGTACAGGGATCTTCATACAATAAGTGTGAACTGATGCTCTGTGCTGCATGTGGAGTGAAACCTGTCTCCAGGCAGAAGCTCTGCTGGAGCTCTGGTAGTGGGAAGTGAGCTGTCTCCCAACATTAACCAGGGTATTGGTAATTTCTCCATGTTTCAATATTTTCTTTAACATTGGATAGCATTACATAGAGTGCAGAAGACACTTAAGCGGTGCCAGGGACTTTGCAGGGGAGTCTTGTAGCCAGTTCCCAGAGGGAATCAATCACACCTCTTTGCTCAGCAATGATGACCAAGTTACAGTGACTGCATGGGCTGTAAACCCCAGTGTCCTCTTACTGCAGTTCCAATATCTTTATTCTTCCTGGCTTGAAATGAAACTTCATATGGAGAAGTTCACTGACAAATTCACTGCTTTAAAAGGGCATAAGTAATGCTGTTTGCTATAAATTTGTTGTTAAACTGTGACATCAGTATTTGGGAGGATAGTGACTATAGAAGGACTCAGTGAGAAGCGATCTCAGTCAATGAACAACAGCTCAGAAAATGAGCAGAAATTTCTTGTCTTTAAGACAAAACTTAACTTGAATCTCTGTCATTTTATAAAGATACAGAAAGGCTGCCAGTGCAAGAAATTGTACATCGAAAAAAAAAATTCTGTGGAACTCTTCTCAAAAATGTTTGTTGCAGTACTGAAATTCCTAGCATGTTGGGGAGTACTAGGGAAATTTCCTAGGCATAGCTCAAGTCTTTGCAGTTAGATACTATCAGTCATTAAGGAAAAACATAGCTGCTTGGAAAGACCAGAATGATTTTTGATTGAAAATCAAAATTACAGTATAAGCTTGCATGGCTTCCAGCCCCCTTTGCTCAGCATTCACTGAGGTCATGCATTTAAATATATGTTGCTTTAAAAACTACTAACAGAGTATAAGGTGCATTACAGCTTTTCTCCTCAAATGAACCAATTGAAAACTACATTTCATCTCCTGGAAACAGTCATCTCACACTATCATTGCCTACATTTGGCAATAGGTTTTGAAAAATGCTCTCTGACTATTCTGTTATGTGGGTTCCTAAAGCTCAGAACATGTTTGTCACTACACATCTCTGTCTCAGGGACACAGTGGCTTGCTTCTCATAATTTTGCTTTTATTTGTTGCATTCTTAACACCTCCAAAGAAACAATTAATCAAGTGAATAGAGAGTAATTAGCCTTGGAATTAATTTATGGGTAAGCATGTTCTTGAAAGGTCTTAAATTTCTCAGTGTAGTAGGCTGACAAGAAAACACACAGAAGCAAGAAATCAGAGACCTGCCATGGTGCATCTCTGATTACAGTTGTAATCGCCTCATTTGAGAGAGCATGTGAGAGATGCATGATTTACAAATAGTACCCTTATAAACCTGACCAGTCCTTTGGGCTATGGATTCCTGATTGTACAGCTCATGCACTCCAGTGAAGCATTTGTATTCCAGGTACACTGCTTCTTTTTAAAATTCTTCTAAATTCTTCTTCCCATTTCACTTCACCTCTGCCCATCTCACGTTAAGACAACAGCAGTCATCATAGATGCATGTATTCCTCTACTACAGTTTTTCTTTCATGGCACACATTCAGTCTCAGGAGATTTGCTTTCATTGCTTCTGTATTTTGAACAGCTTGAAAGAAGAGATGGCTGAAAGAAGGGTCAACAAGTTAGCTTTAAAATGATAAACAGACTGGTTGCTGGCATGCCTGAGTATTTTTGGGGCATATTTTATATTTTTCTTCTCACTGGTGCTTCTTAATTTCATACAGAAGCTTGAAAGGACCTCTAGTATTAATGAAGATCATATAGAGAATATATTTGGCAAAACCACTGTGTGATCATGCTGCATCTGTTATCTGAAGTAAAAACTGAGGTCAGAATTTGAATAAAGAGTATATGAATATTTTTGCATTTACAGAATAGCACATGTCAGTTTTCAGTGCAACTGCATCAAAATTACTGCTACTGCCTACGCTGACTATGTCAGACTGCATGGTCTTCTCTCTCTATTAGGCTGCTAAGATCCATGGAAAGCAACTGCCAGCCAATACAGAAAACTAAGAATTGCTTCTTAATCTTGATGACGATGTAGGCTTGGTACAAAATAATTGGCTTTGTGTTTGCTGAAGTAGGAAAAGAGAAGAAATCAATACAAAAGAATATTGAAGTAGTAGGGTAATTTGTCAGCTAATATTTGGTGTCAAACACAGGAACTTTCATGGTGATTTTCAAAGGAGGAAGAGAACTATCAACCAGACAGTCATAAGAAGGAAGACTACTGAACTGGAGAAGAAAACAGTTTGGATGGAATGGGTGTGAGTTGAGGCACAGACTTTCCTCAGTCTGTAGTCTGCAATGAATTTTCTGTAGAAATCACATCTGGATGGAAGGCCCAGTTTCTCATTAAGCAAAACCTTTAAAAAAGTGAAGCAAAGAACCACTGCCCACTCTGGAGATGCTCTTGGTGAGCCCTTGTTTTCAGATAAGAACATCACTGCCCATACTCAGTTTACTGCCTGGTTTTGATATTTTAATGTTGGAGAACTAGAGCTGGAAAGAAATTATCCTTGGCTATGAAATCACATTAGCCTTAGCAACATATTTGAAAGTTGTAAATGAAAATTTTCCTCTGACCAATGTAGAAAAGCCATCGCTCAAAGTGTCTGACCAAAGTATTAGTATTTTTCAATGAACCTAGCTCAGAACTATAAATGTATCTTGCACATGACAAGGTAGACTATTGAATAGTTTCATTTCTCTAGTAAAGAAGCAAAAAAAGGAGAGGTATTTCTCCTAGGATACACTGGAACTATTTTGTCCAATCAAATATTTCCCAAGGCTTTTGAAAAATGGACAGAGGAGGATCATTGCTTTACCTCAATTACATGCAACAGAGAACTGACTTCCTGAAGTGAAGGGAAGTCTCCAGGGTAATTGTCTTGAAACCAGCTGTCAGACGCTTAAGATTCAGTTTATAAGAGCCTGCCCATACAATGAGAAAGAATTCTGTGTTACTCTGATCATCTGATCTGTTACCAGCAGAGCTCAGGATGAATTCAGCAGTCTTGATGGGACTTGTACTAATGACAAGTATGAAAGAAGTATGCTATATTCCAAATATTTTGATTTTTTTTAGTTGATAAGTGATCTCTCAAGAGTTCTGTTATTCATTAATGCATTGTTACCCAAACCAAGCTTTCCTATGAATGTTTGTGTATTTTATAATCATTATAGTGTCTATATTCTACCTTGACTACTATCTTGAGACCACAAAAGTGTTATGCCAATGAGACAGATCCTTTTTTAATATAAATCAGCTTTTAAAACACACTAAAAGGCCAGAAGAATGCCAACAGAATTTTGGCTTGTTGAGATTTGAAATTCTCCTGGAATTGTACCCTCTCACTGACAGGCATTGTGTAGCCATTGTTTGGAAAAGTTTCTCCAAGCTCTGTGCCAAATATGATACTGTGATTTAATTATAAAGCCAGAATGCAAATCTCAGTATGTAGACACTCAGATAACAGCAAAGGCGGAGTCCTCAGCAATCTGAGTCACTAAGGCTATTTCCAAGAGTATAGAACACATAATTTGAGAAAGTGAACCTGTAGAACTGGGATGAAGAGCACAGGAAACCTCTCCGTGTAGGCAGTGAGGATCTAGTAAATTCTCTCCCATAGCACTGGCTTCTCTCTCCCAGCTGCCACCTCTGCCTTGGCTTATTAACTTTCCTTGAGTCTGTTGTGCAGGGGTTTGGAAAGCAGTAGCACTTTCAGGAAAAAAAAATTCCTTTGTGCCACTATGAAGACACCTTGTCTTTCCTCAGGGGCTTTGTGTTTGGAATAAGCAGAAGGGTTGGCAAAACCAGAGATACTGTATTTGCTGCTGGGTAGTTGCTTGGTTTCCTTAACAATCTTGGTCTGGGAGTCACCTGGATGGACAAATGATTGTGTCCATGCAGGGCTTGATTTGAGGCAAAAGGAAACCTGGGAAGGCAGAAGATAAAAGAATATGAGCTAAGAAAATTGGTGTCCTACTTATGATTTTGGTAAAAGAGGTCAGAATTTACCACATCTCACACTTAAAGGAAAAGATTCTGCAGCATCACATCTGAGGGCCAGAAGTAACAAACAGGACAAACACAGTAAACAAAAGCAGAATATGTGTTCTCAGCCATGTCTTACTTGTACTGCTATGAATATGATTACAATAAACATGTTGATATGTATTGCAAATAGAACCTCATTACTGTGAAAGAAGATAGTGGGAAAAGAATTAGTCAGAGGAGCCTAATACTGAAAAACAGACCTAAAACCACCCCTACAGACTAACCGTAAAGGTATAAGAGTAGATAAATTCTCCACAGTTCTTCAGTAAATGGAGGGAAAGCGTGTGTCAAAAATAATTAAACCAGCCAATATTTCACAGTCACAGTGTCTGAGTTACTCTTTTTTTTCTGTATCTAAATTTCAAAGCGGCAGCCTCCTTTCCTTGCCTGCACAGCATGCTGCTTCCAGATGGGTGACTTATGTAAGTCTGTAAGAGACACCAAGTCGAGGTCTGAGGCATGCAGAGGAAACACAAGAAGAAACTGACCAAGAGAAGAGAGGAGTGGAAGTGTCAGGGTAGCCAAGAACATTGCTCTTGCTACAATCCTCAGCCCCACATTCCTTTCTGACTCCTACAAGGACTGACAGGGCTGGGATACAGGAAAGTTTGATGGACTCCATCAAAGTCACACATTTCTAACTGCTTAAGAAAAGTTTCTCTTCTTTCTATGCTAATATCAGTGTAACAGTGCAACACTTCTAGACTATGAGGTATCCTTAAGTCTGTTTCTTATTTTCTTTCCTCTGATTCCTGCCCTTTTGCATCCTTCATGATGTACCTTTGTGATATAAGTCTCCAGAGTCCTCCCTCTGTTTCTGTCTCCTATTCCTTTGTCTCTGTTGGAAGATTTCAGTGCAGGGATGGAAGAATGAAAATATACTGTTGCAAATGCAACTTCATATCTTCATTTTTCTCCATTGCTCTAATGATGGTTATTACTGGGAGCTGCCCAGCTGTGATACTTTTGTTGCCTTCTCCATTCAAGAAGGCAATAACTTGTGCAGCTCAGTGTCAGCTCCATGGCAGCTGACTAAAATACTGCCTAGATACTGACAAAAAAGCAGCAAAACCCTTTCCAAATGATTTGCTCTCTTGGCTATCTTCCTGCATCACTGTTTCCTGCAGGATGCACAGCACTTTAATGCCTGTGATAGGAAATGAGGGAATCCTACAGAGTGACAATTTCCTTCAGTCTCCAGTTCCTTGGTGACACTTTATCAGTTCACAACAAGCAAAACTGGAACTTATCACTTACACTGAGAGAGACAAGAAAATACATTTTCTGCATCTTGAATCTTTCATTGAGCTCTGTCCTGTCTGTCAATGTCTCTTTGATGTGCAGATACAAGCGTTTGAAATTCCCTTGATCTCAAACAATGATAATACTCACTGCCTTAGCTCTAGCAATAGAAATTTCTCTTTGCTGATACAAGGCAACACACATTTAGCTGATTACATGTTGGGACCTCTACAATACTTATAGCAACCATTCTTTCCAAGATCTCAGTCTACATGTCTCAGAATCCACACTCAGTGTTTATGACTGTGATAAAACATATGCTTGTTCAAACAAGTTTATCCCATCTGTCTATTCAAGATCTGCAGAGACACACTAGTTTGTGCAACTGCTGTATTACAACATTATTTACCACTATTTATATGAAAATACTTATATTGTCAACACTTACTTTATGTACTTTGTTTAGATTTGCAAGATAATGAATCTTTGTGCCACTAAAATAATCTGTCTATTTCCTGTGCCCTTGTCAATATAATCATCAACTTTTAATTCCCTTAATATGACACATTTTACTGGAATTACAGTCACATGAAATGGAGTGTATAGTCAGGGGTGAGCTGCCAACATTTTCTATAATCTACCTTTTGAGATAAATAAAAGCTTTGTCTTCCAAAGCAATCAGTCCTGTACCACTGGGCTTTGTCCCATTATCTGGCACCATCATCACTCTCTGCCTTTGACATGAAATAATTTTGCATTTGCAAGTCCGTAAAAGGACAGGAGGAAATCTTTGTCTCTAATTCCTATATTTATTCTAGAGCAACTTGCCCAGATGAGGGCAAACACTCATCACTCATGTAACCAGTTCCTTTCAAATCAGTCTGACACCCAGGAAAACAAGAAGCTTTGGGAGGATGTCATAGGCTGCGGTCAGCAGTAATAGCAGCTTGCTTATTTATAGTACTTTTCATCCAGAAGAACTCTGAATGCAAACATGAAGGCAACATTAAGAAAGTACAAAGTAAGAGCAAAGCATTGATTGAGTATTGGAGACGCCAGCCTGTGTCTAAGGAATGAGGGGCAGCACTAATTATAAACGTATTTGCTTTTATTGTCGTGTTTTAGAACTTTAATGGTCATCTAATGTATTTTTTTATGCGATGAATATAGTTCTTTCAAAACCTCAGGAACATGTGCAACTGCTTTTAATTTCAGTGGGAGTTGTAAAAGCTCATTAGCCTCTAGATTTGTCCTTCAAATGTATTTAATTAAATATATAAAGAAGATAACCAGAAAGCCTGAAGTGGCTGAGACACAGCACCAATCCATCTTTCCTGCTCTTTTTATCCTAGGAATAGTCATGAGCTGGTCAATTATCACTTTGAATTAAACTAATTGCACAACTTCCTGGGTTGAAGTGGGCTGCAGATCGTGTGTCCCACTTCGGCATCTCCTGTGCTGATCCTTTGCCTACACGTGGTGGAACAGAAGCAGCATTGCTGCAGATATTTCAGCGTTAGCTCAGAACAGACAAATGGTAACAGAATGTTTGTGGCAGCTTCACGATTTCTTTGAACTACCTTTATCCCAGAACATGAAAATAACCCAAATTTTCAGCTGACAGACAAAGTACTAATCCATTCCGTGCCTCACATTTTACAGACGTTGCATAATTTTCTGGCACCCAGCCACAAAAATTCTCATTTGAAGGAATGCTTTGTGGAATGACAACATCCAGAAGCAGGGCTTGCAGGACTTGAAGTGACCAGCCTCTCTGGAGCCCTCTAACCTTGTCTCAACTAAACATGCTAGGAAAATTGTTATTTTATAGTCATGGAGAGCTTAGTAAGCTTTCTGTAATGGAAATGGAAACACAGTGTCCCTGCCCTAAATAACTCACTTCAGTTGCAATGCCATGAAGGAGGATGGGTAACAAACCAGAATAGAACAAGGAGTTTTTGAGAGGAAGCACACACCAACTTCAACAAAGTTATGCATAAACTGAGGAAGTATGAAGCCATATTCAGAAGAACATCAGTCACTTAGCAAAGGCCTTGCACAGCAGGGGACAGACAGAAGTAAAAGATTTTTAGGAAAACTGTAAAAGCAGAAATTTTTTTCCCCTCGCAATTTTCTTGGGGGCTTGAAATAAAAGTGGATCAATATGGAAAAAGCATGACTGCCTTACACAGGATGTTCTGAGCACGGAGGAAACGGGCTGTTGGGGGAGCTGCAGGTGCAGGTATGTGCCAGGGTCTTGCTGGTGCTGCAGCAGGCCTGCCTGGAGAGGGCATTTACAGCTCCCAGGGTTTCCAGGAATAGCAGGAACAGGTGAAATGGCACAGCAGGACAAAGAGGTCCTGGGGATTATTAAAATGAGGTGCTGGAAGTAGTCACAAGACATAAGATGTGAAGAGCATTGGGGAGAGCAGAGAAAATAAAGATTTCACAGTAGCATGTCACTGATAATGTGGCATCTTCCAACCTATTTGGGCATCTGGACCTACCTGTCCAAACCTGCTCCTGTTATTCTTCATTTACTTTTTTTGTGTCTTGTGGAATTTGCCTTCATTCTCTTCTTTACCATCACCTTTAAAGTACTTCTGCAAGGATGTTTTCCTCCTGCACATGCTGTGAGATAAAGAATTTTTCCTGATTTTTGATTTGCTGTCAGCAAGCCTCACCAGAAAGATAATACAGAAAATTCAGCATTTTGTTTCATAAGAGATTTATTCAATGGATTCTGGTTTCTCTTTGCTGGGAAATGGCTGTTTCAGAAGACTGCTGCTTAATATGTAACAGTCAAGAAACACAAAAATAAAATAAAATAAATATTTGGAGTAAGTAAAATAAAAATACACATCATACTCAGAATAGGTGGAAAGTTTCCTACTTGTTTGCTCCATGCATAGGGGAAAAATGCAGGAGTTATTTCCTGGGAGATCACCATGAGCTGTGCAAGTAAGAAGACTGTTTTATGCATTGTAAGGTAGCTTTTCAGAATGGAAATACCAGACAGAAATAATTTCCTAAGAGTGCCGTGGTTGATGGTAGATAAACAGGAGATACTCAGAGCTGAACTAGCAATGAACTCTTCTCCAGGATGGCAGGGCTGGCAAGATGTCAAAGCCCATTATCCCCCCTGGAAAAGCGGAGGGAGATACCAAAGCAGACAGACGCTCCCCTAATGCCTTGTCTAAACTACATTATTGATCTCTGTCAAGATCCTCTGCCTCCCTTTGTGTCTGGCCTGCATGAGGCAAAGCTGCAATGAGCAATCCAAAGCACTCAAATTACAAGAAGAGCTGTATTGATAAAAAAAGCAATTTTTGGCTTTTTGCCTTAGCTATAACTGGGATAGAAATCTCCTGGGTTAGGCTTTGCAGCCCAGTGGGCAGATCATGAGTAGATCATTGAATGTGATAAATTCCTACACGTGCAGGCAAATTTTCAAAAGCAGTGCTTGAACTGAGATGCCTTTGCTTTTGCTCAGCCTGAGGTGCCTGTATCTAGACCCAGATTTTTTGCTTCTCTGAGCACTTGAGACTTCCACTGATCTCTCTCAGAGTCAGGAACCAGCAGTTGTTCTGAAAATCTAGCCTGAGGTGAAGTTTGGACCTGCTGTAGTTAAAAGGAATTTTCCAAGATTTCATCTGATGTAACTAATTTTGAACACTCAAGAATTAAGTGCTTAAAATGAGATGAATGCATTTCCTGCTAGACAAAATGGAGAAAACTTTTAGCCACTTCTGTAAACTGTACTACAATATCTGAAAAGCAACATCTGTGTGATCAGGGAAAAAAAACCGTATCAGTGAAATTTTCAAAAACTCAAAAGAAGGATTCCTAAAACTTGTTTTATATGCCTTGACTTTAATTTAGATTTCAGTTGCCTCCCTTGAAAGAAGGAAAATTTTAACTTTTTTTTTTGTATTTACATAAATTAAAGTTGTTAATACTGACTGTATAGCCTGGTCCCTGGGGCACATGGCACATGTGGGCTGCCAAAAGGGCCAGGCCTCAGACTGTTGAAACAGCCTCTAACGAGGGAGAGTATTTATCATATATATTTTATTCTAGACATGGCATATAAAATATACATAATGCCAAAATTCAAGTTTGTAACTGCAAGTCTGTTAACTTCCTAAGATAAAAAATAATTATGGGGGAAGAAGAAGCTCTATGAATAACTCTGGGAAGAAGAAGCCCTATGGAAAACTCTTCTGTGTGGCAGAGAGGAATCCATTTCAGACAAGCGTAAGAGTGCTCCATTAGCATTTGTGCAGGTCCTAAGCAGTTACACAAGAATGCAGCTCAATGAGATTTTCTGAATGAGTAGATAAATAATAAGGCTCTTGAGACACATCATTTGCATTCAATAATAGCTAGAAAATGCCTTAATAAAAATGAGCAGTAGGAATACAGGGATGGTAGCCTGCTCACAAGATGGGATTCTGGATGTGGGGTTTCCACAGCTGTGTCCTAATTTAAGGGTCTAATTTAAGAAAAAATTAATTGTACCCCAGAATATCTGGTTTTTCTCCACTGACTATAAAATGGACTAGAGGTGAGCACTCAGCTGGGACATCCTCATTGTACCACTGGGCACAGAAGAACTTTACCTTCATACAGTAACAGTTTATTACAGCAATCATGATTTTTCTTTATATACCTCATTATATTAACTTAGCCTCCATCTCCCTGTCATAGTTTATTAAAATTTTAGTTATCAGGCATTTGGTAGGGCTTTACATTGAATTCCAATGCTTTCTATCTCATTGCTCTGATGGTTTCTGAGAGTATATAAGTGATTTTGAAGTCTCTCCCATTACTCATGTAGAAAAACATACAGGATGTCTGTGTTAAATATTAGATTAAAAATTAAGTAATTAGATTAATGATATTCTGTCCCTTTCATCATGGAATAGTCTTAAATAATCCTTTGCTGTCTCCTCTCTTGGTTCAAGCTTTCTTTTGGGAGAATAGCTGCTTTGTCATTCCTTGGCTGGCATTACTTCACCAGTCTCTGGGCAAGAATTCCAAGCCAAACACCATGTCCATTGGTTCTGTCTGGAGAGGATATGGGTCTTCACATTCAGCTGTAGTGAAGAAGATTATAATAAAATAAAAAGGAATAAAGATTGTGTTGTTACCATCTATAATATTTCTGTTTCTCCCGAGGTAAGCAGTAGCATTGTCTGTCTACTATACTTTATCTTATTGCTTCATTGCCCTTATATCAGACAGCATTTAATTCAAGCTAGGGTCAGAAGGCTGCCTTGTGATCTAATTGGAGGTAAAAGAAACAATTATAATTTTAAAGACTTTTTATAGGCTGTGTTTTGTGAATATTTCCTTGACAGAGGAACAAGTATTTTTATAAGCTATGTTTTCAGAGTAGTTCAGTTCCTTGAGGGTATTAGCCAGTGCACATTAATTTGCAGTAACATTTTAAAGCTTTAGAACAAGATTCTCCCCGGATACTTGTGCCCTGGAGAATACTGCATAAAGGAAAAGGAATAAGATTTTTTTAGAATATTTTCTTTTTTTTTTTTTTGTACACTGTGAGTTCAGCACTTTTCCTTTGTATTATTGTCTGTAAAACAGATTTCAGAGGTAACTTTACCAAGTGTTTCAGGATTATATTAGCTCCCTCAGTGGACTGTTGTGGGAACATAGTTTTTTTAGAAATGTAGCTATTAGCATTAACTTCTGGAGGGAACAAGCTGAAAGCTGCAAGTGAATGATGCCCTGCCAGGAATGACTCTTGATGGCTGTGACAGGTGATTTGGAATGGAAAGGATGGTGAGTGAGATGAGGCAGAGAAGCTGAAGCACACATATCCATTATAAGCTTGTTCTTTCTGTGGAAGATGTGATGCTACAGAAATGATGCAATGATGCAAATCATGTTTCCAAGGAATAAGCAGAAGATCAAAGCATTCTGATAGAAACTGTGGTGACATTATGGTATTCTGGAGCCAGGCTAATGGAGGAATGGGGGACAGGGCATGTGAAACATTGCCTGTGCACAGCTATGCCCTCTCTGTTCTGGGAAGCCTGCATGCAGCTGGACCAGCTCCTGGCTACACGTGGGCCCCTTGCCACGTGGCACACAGGGCAAAGGGAGTTGCATTTTCCCTGTGTGGGAAATCACGAAGATGCTGCCCTGTAGACTTCTGGTAAGCCCAGTCCACCCCTATGCCAGCTTTGAGGTCTTTAAAGAATGTGATTCTTGGATTTTTAGTCCATCAGAAAAATTATGTGGCTGCAGCCCAGTGAGATCTGCGTGGGAAAAGCAGGATTCTTCTCACCTAATTTATGATGTCTCTGCCTCTGACGTAGATAATCTGCATCTGTTCCACTCACTGTAGACTCCCTTGGAGTCAACGAGGAGGAATAAACACTTTTAGGACATGAATCATCTGATGCATTTTAGACATTTACATTAGAGCTGGATCACTTCCACTGTAGCACTGCCTATTTCCTCTCTATTTGATTATAGAGAGAACTTGGCTTAGAAATAGATGTCACCATCTAAAGTTAGGTAGGATGAATCCCACACAGACAGCCTGTTGTAGATGTGCTAACTGAATGGGAGACTCAGGACCATCTTTTTTTCATGGTGTTCTGAGGAGGAAGCCTAGAAAAGGACTGAGAAGGGGGCGATGACCATGTTCTAGAAAAATCTGTGTGTGGTGCAGATAATAGGAAGTATGAGTGCTGGAAAGAGCTGGAAAAGGGGATAAATACTGCATTGAGATGATTGCAGCTGATAACAAATTATTCAGAATGGTCTAATCTAAAGCTGACTGCAAAGAGATGTAGCAGAATCTCTTAATACTGTGTAACTAGATAATAAAATGACAAATGAAAATTAATGCTCATAAGTGCAAAGTAATGCAAATGGAATAAAAATAACTCAAACTATTCATACATATTAACAGGCTCTAAATTATCTATGACTAGCCAGGAAATAAATTTTGGAGTGACTATGAATAGATTTCTGGAAACATCTGATCCATGCCCATGGGAGGTCAAAAGAACAAATGAAACACTATGAATTTTTAAGAAAGGGATGGAGTAAACCCAGGAAATGTTCTTATGTCACTGCATAAATTCACAGTGCTTCCACAGCTTGAAGGAGTGTACAGTTCTTCCCCAGCAGCCTCAGGGCAGGTATAAGAAAGCTGGAGATGAGATAGAGAAGGGCTGCAAGGTGATCAAAGATACACAACAGCAAAGACAGACTTCAGCTTTCCAGTTTGAAAAAGAGATGGATGAGAAGGTAATATGATAAAAGCTTGTAGTACTATAAATGGTTTAGGGAAGGTGAATTGGGAATTCTTACATGCAATTTTTTTGTCCTTGAGGTTGAGGAGATATCCAAAGATATTACCAACATTAAAAAAATTTTTAAAAAATTTAAAAATTTTAAAAATTAAAGAAACATTAAAAAAATTTAAAAAACCCCAAACACAAAAGGAAGTATTTTTACAATATTCAAAATTAAGTCATAGCACTTTTTTCAAGAAAAGTCCAAAAGGATTAAAAAAGCAGATATTAGATGATATAAAAACTATCAACTTTCAGAGTACTAAACATTGTGGTCCAGTAAAAGTTCCCAAACATCAACGCCTAAACAGCTAATTGCTGGAAAGCTGCATTTATTTTATCACTGTACTTCTATTATATCATGGGATACCTCTGCTTCCTGAAATACTGGATAATAAATGCTGTTGAGTCCATGTTCTGGGCTAAACTGGCATTTAACCTGATGCAGCGTGGCAGTTTTTGTGTTTCTAAGTGCAACAAGAGACTGAGGAATAGCCAAAAAGAAACATATTGGAGGAGGTCAGCACCATGGAGGATGTTTGTACCATGGGCTAGGAAGCCTGAGCTGAGTAGAGAACAGCTGATGATTTCCTTGGATATAAGCCTGGCATAAGAGATGGTAAAGAACTTCACTGACAGGCCACCAAGATGTAGCAACATAGATCTCTATCATGGGAAAGCCATTTGATTTGGGGAAACAGGTGCAATTTATTGTTCTTTTTAGTTCGACATTACTGTGAAGGCAGAGAGGCCTTAGCTGAGGTGGGTTCTGGGTTAGCAGCCCTACTTGAGTGTCATATCAAAACCACTGGACTTGGCTGAAAGAGGCTGCACTTTGGGCACAAAGAGCTTAGAGCAACATGGACAGCTGGGGCTGGACTGCAAAGCAGCCGGAGGACTGCTTCCCAAGGACTGCAGGATGGACCTTCCCCTCTCCCTCCTCCCACAGTCACTATGCACAGTCCTGGACATTTAAAGGCTGAAGTAAATAAACAGACTCAGATGTACTCCTTTCCTAAAGTACAGTCTGTTAAAAACTAAGGTAAGAAGCTCTAGAAATCGGTGGGCAGAAATGCAGTTTTCTTATAGGATAACTGGGCAGTGGATCATGATATCTTCAGGGGAGTTAGATCATAAGTGTAACTTTTCTCCCTGACTGTGACTGGAGACAGTGGAAAGGCTTCAGATCTGACTGGGTCCTGAACTGCTTATTCCATAAATGTTGTTTGCATTATAATGATATAATTAGGATGGCTTAATGATGTAATTAAAAAAACCCTCAATTTTTATTGTTTACATTTTTGTCTGCAGACATGGATTTTTCTTTGCCTGGTATTAACATGCAGAGTTGGAGCTAAGTCTTAACCTCTTCTTATTGCATTCAGGAAATCAATTTGTTTTGCTAAAACAAAATGGACATACAGTCTCAAGGAACTCCATTTGAGTGTGACTAGAGATACTCATGACTTCACCAAGGTGTCAAAAAGTGTTCTTACTGCCTGCATTCTTCTGAAGGGAATAAAGTAATTTAGGAAGTGTCATACTGAGTCTACTGAATTGATGGCAGTATTCAGCAGGGTTTGGGATTGCACCCAAAGGGTCATTCTGTGTTGAACAGCAAGATGAAAAAAAAAAGAGAAAATGCATCCTGATATTTAATCAAAATCCATTTATCTCTCAGAATCACATCTGCAGCTTCCACTGATTGTCATCCTTCCCATGCTTCCCCCACCCTCCATTAACATTCAGCAGAGGAAGGATGGATGTCCTTTCTGCATTATCTAGCACCTACAGTCCTGTTCACTT
>VYZP01038669.1:0-28955 GCA_013400635.1 Hypocryptadius cinnamomeus | reverse complement strand
CTACAGTCCTGTTCACTTGATTCCTATTCCAAACCTTTCAAAATCACTCTTCCTGGTGATGCTGCCAACCACATGGGCTTTTAGATTCCTGGTGAAGTTGTCAGGACTGGCATAAACCAATTTGAATTTATAATTTCTTTCAAACTAGGGCAGATTTGGCTTGGCAGCCTGTGGGATGTGATAAACATGGAATTCCAGCAGCACTAAGTGTTGTTTCAAGAAGCAGACAAATAATGTAAAGCTAACCTTTTATTTCACAGCTTTGTTTATCATAACCAAGTTATAATAATTGTAAGTATAGATTATAATGGAGCTCTGCTCACAGTGAATGACAATCAAGGCCATGTAACATGGTAGTTTTTGCAACCCTAATCTAAGAAAACTGACAGGTGCTCATGCAGTCTTACTTCTGCACTGCAGCTAGATCATGACACACATCATTGGAGCAGGAGTCGAGTCCAATCCATCATCTAGGCAGGAGTGGTGGGATGAAGGATATGGAATAAAAAGTGACAAACATCATTTGGGTGCAAAATCTTTGTGGGAACCAGTGTGTTGTCACTTCATCCCTTCCAGTGTACCATGAGCAAATCTGCATCTGTTATGCAACCATTTTATCAGCAGAATCTTAGCATAAAGTATACATCAAGAAAATGTTGAAAAAATAAGAACTTTTTATTGGAGAGATCAGGGGAGTTTGTTAGAAGCAACAGAGTTTTACAGCTGCCTTGCCAGACTTGATCTTGAGAAATGCGAATTTCTACACTTAAGCCAAAACACTGTGATGCCTGTCTTCTGCTCTTAATTCAACAATCTTTATATATAAAATATTCTGCTGTTGTCAGGATTTTCTTTTCAAGGCTGAAGTAACATTTGAGGAAGCTCAGAAACCCCCCACTGAATTCACGAGGTGTTGCAAGGGCATTTCAGATGCTCAGGTTAATGCACCTAAAATCAGTTTCATTGTTTCTAAAAAGTGCTACATATAAGTACAGCATTATAAATGCCCATAACTGTAAAGTATTTTCATCTTTAATGTTTCAACAGTACTACTAACACAGATATTCTCTGATTCCTAAAAAATGCTTTCATGATCTCGTTTGCTTTTAATGAAAACCTTGAGATTGCAGTCTATGATCTCCTTCCTTGTTTTCCAGTAGCTTTACTTTTCAAGAATGATTTTGAATTAAACCTCTTATTTAGGTGCTTTTTCTTCTATTTTCCTTATGTGATATTTCCTCTCCCAGTCTATGTGATTTGGATGCTTTTCAGGTCTGATTTTAGTGTAGGCAATTTTCTTGAGAGAGCTTCAACACTGCATTCTACAGAGGACATGTACAGCATTTTCCAAGGTGCTTAACTTCATATATGCATCAGAGATGATGTGGTAACAACTTTGAAGTCATTACTAGAACCCTCATCTCCTTCCACTTGCCTCCCAAGAAGTAATTTCATTGCATTCTATGGTTTCTCCTCCCTGACTGCCAGGCACAGAGCAAATGGTTAATGCTTTTAAAATAGGAAAGCTGAAACTGGCTGGGCTCAAATAAGTTGCAGCCTGGACAAATTCCTTTACCACCTGCCAGGTCCAATCAATACCCTCTTTTCCTTTAATATGGTTCAAAGTAAAAAACCACCACCACCACCATAAACAGCACTCAAGGGTTTAATTTATCAAGAAAGGCATTTATATTTTCCAGACATAATACGTAGTGATTAACCCTCTGGACAGAAATTAGTAACTCCAGATGAAGGCACATTTTTTTCCTATGAGACATCTTTAAATGACATGTACTTCAAATTGACATTTTCCTTTGAATGGTACCTTCTGTCATTGATGACACTTCCTATGTGTCTTGAGACACTCTTATCAGGGCTCCCTGCAGCTCCTGGGACATCCTACTTGCAGTTATCTAGGGAGGATGTTTGCTCTAAATACAAAGCAGGAATGCAGAAACTGAACAGGAACAAACCTCTGGGCACTTGCAGTGACCCTGTACCAAGACTGGCAGCACTGACAGTACTGCTACATTACAGCCAGTTGCTCTGCCACTACCTGCAGCTATATCAGCTTCTAGGAGATGCTAAGTGTCATCATCTTGTACTTGGACCTTAAATACATAATGCCTCCCAGCACAACTCATAGCTAAACTGAACATAACTGCAGGGCTCCAGCCACGCTCTGTTCAACTCTAGTGGCTGATCCATTTTGCCAACTGGTTTGGATTTCACAACATAGTTGAAAAAAATATGAACCATAGTTTCGCTCATTTTTGAGGCTGCTGTGTCTTCTTCTTGCCTAGACCGGGGCCCTTCTATTTGCAGACTATCAAAAAATAAGTAAAGTTAGAATTTGAGGGCCACCTTCTGTTGCATGTTTTATTAACACCAGCAATCAGGGGTTCACCTGGAACACAGACAAGTTAATTCAGTATGGCCAACTGCTTCACCTCCCCTTCTCATCATCTGAAGTGTTGAGAGTGAAATTTAGAGATTGGTTATGTAGGACACTACCCACTGTGTGGGCACATCAGTGTCTGCTGCTGCTACCTGCTGAATTAATTGCTTATCTAGGGAAAACTGGCAATCCTGTGGGACTTGTGCTTTTAGCACGGAAGGACCTGGTTTTGCTCTGTTCAGGCAATAGAGTTAGTAGCCTGGGAATTGTTACACAAGTACAGTTACACTTCAAAACAGACGTTCAAATCCATTAGAGAAAAGTGCCAAGGCAATTTTGATATTCCTATTTATGTATAGATATTTTCTATCTCTGTATTGCCCAAATTGCAGTGCACAGTCCTAATTGGCCTCAGCTCTTCAAGGGACAGCTTTCTGAAAGCTTAATGCTTTTTGAAAATTGCAAAATGCTTCCTGAAAAAGGAAGAAGGACTCTACAGATGAAACTTGATGTACATTTCAGGAACTCAGCATGAAAGCAAGCAGGTTCTACCTGCCACCCACTCACTGTTCCCATGGCTAATTGCTTCAGCATTACCTCTTCTCTCTCTTCTACTGCCCATGTAGGTGAGCAATGAGTTACGTAAGGGACCAGGTACAAAATAGCCAAGTTCATTTTGGCAGGTTATTTTTCAGACAGGACAGTTGTCTGTTAGAGTTTGGGGCAAAACCACTTGCATTGCACTACAAAGATGGAGAAGAGGGTGTGAGGAAGGAGGTCTGGAATTTTTTAAACTGCTATAAGTGACACAGTTGAATGAGAAACTATGGCTGGAAATCAGTTCCATGTTTTTTCTCTCCTTCCCAGTAAATGAACATTGTGATTGTTTCTCTGCTCTAATCTCCCATAGAAGCAAAATGGAGGGCAGAGGACTCGAAAAAGGAAGTGATTAATCTCAGCTTCCTGTGAAGATCACTGTTTTTCTGGATGATCTTTTGTTTAGTGTGAGCTTTGTGTGCTGCAACTACAGGACTGTCTAAGAACTGCTCTAGCAAGTACATGCTGGTATCAACAGTTATCAACGGGGCACAGTAGTTGATGCCAGGGTCATGTTCTGCCATTGGTTTGTTCATCTTTCCCATGTGGAAGCCTGTGAAAATTGGTCCTTCTTGTTTCTGCTAGGAAACAGTTGGCCACAACTGTGGAGTGGACCACAGGAAAGAGGGAGCTTGGATCTGGGGGGTGTTTTTGGTTATTCTTAATTTTTTTTTTTCCCCAGAAACCCCCATGCAAACACTGATGGTATGCAATTGTTCACAACTTTTTTTGCAAGGAAGTTGCTTCAGCCACCTTTGGAAACAGCAGGTCAAATGAGGGTGACCTTCTTCAGACTGAAGAAACTTCAGGTTTCTTAAATATTGCGCACTCAAATGAGCACTCAAATTCAGGCAACATAAGAATAAGTATGAAAGGCTTAAAAATACAGAAGATTTTCTAAAGGAGATTGTTAAATGGTAACTGAGAGTGATTATCTTGTTTTAATGTTTATCTATTACCAGTTATCTATTTACTTAATTCTACTGTTTTTTCTCTTGATTTTGTTGTATCTGATTTCCATCTTTATGAAAGAGAGTGAGATCAAAGGAATGATGAAACCACTAAGAGTCACTTTGTCATTTATTCTTCTCGCTGTCACTAAAGCAGGACAGTTTCATAATCAACACAGATCTCTTGATGAGCTTTTCCTTTACCCAGGAAAGCATTAAAGTGCCAGGCCAAGTCTACTGCTGTTCAGGAGGACATGTCTTGGACTGATGTACACTACTGAGCAGAGATCTCTTCCCTTTACTGTATTTCATTTTCTGTGCAGATGTTTATTATGTGGGTATTCTGGAGATATACCTAAGGAAAGAATCATTCTATTGAGCAGGACATATAAACATGTAACTAATACACTTCTGTTGCAATATAACTTTTATCTTGGTATTTTGTGGCATGGCTTGTTTAGCTAATTATTTTACTTGTTGGTCACATTAAAGTTCCTGCTGAATTTACTTCAACAATTTCACAGAATCTGATTAGAGGAGTTTTTATTTTCAGAATCAAATACAAAATGTCATAAAAGGCAAAAATAAGAAAAAATGTCACTGTACTACATTTAATTAAACATAATACAAAAAATAAGAAAGAAGGATGTAAGTGAAGCAATTAATATACAAGTTACAGCTGAGAAAAACAGCAGCCACGTAAAGGAGAATAGTTTGATGGAATGGTACTAAGGTTATCTGAGCTTTTTGTCAGTTTATGTGATACTTCATTCACTTGCAATCAACCTCCCTTACATTTCTTAAATGGTTATACTTACGTAAGATTGCAAAAAGAAAACTGCACTTACGTTACTTACATTTTCAGCACAGTATAGGTAAACCAGCCACAAGATGGCAATACACCATGCTGTGAAATGACATTTACTACATTTTGTCTGATTTTCACCCCTCCACAAATGGCTGAAATGTGCTGCCTTTTTAGCTTTGGAACATTTAATGCGGACTTTGGGAAACTTAATGAGGAATAGTCACAAAGTAATAACTTTAAGAACATCCCCCCCACCACCTCCAGCTAATCCCTCTGCTACTAGAAACAATTTATTTCTCATTTCTTTTCACTCTTCTGTTGTTTCTCTCCATTACTATTGCTTGCAGGGAGCTATTGTTTGAAGGACTGAAAAAGCTATGGGACACAATATCCATTAGCATCCCTGCAGAAAGGGACAGGTCTGTGCTTTTGGAGGCCGCACACACTAAAGCTGATTGCTCTTGACAGTCAAAGCATGGCTTCATCAGTAGTGAGAAAGAAACAGACGCCCTTCTCCCCTGGAATAATAAAAACAGAGACAGCTTAATGTTATGAAAAGAATAGAAATGTGAGGGTGCATTGTTCGAAGACATGTTCTTAGGGACTTCAAATGGGAAGTTCTGCAGCAAACTTTAAATCATAATAGGAAAAGGTGGCAAAAAGACACTTGAAGGTTTTGTCTGACCATAAAATAGCACTGAGTCACGAGTATGAGGTATTTGCAAGGAAGGTTAATGTAATTACAGGAATTAGCAGGTGAAGCCTCAGATGTTCTGGAAGGATGTGGCATTGCTGTTTGTTTGCATTCCATTTGCACCACAGTGATCTGGTACATCAGGGCACAACTGGCAGGGCAAGGAGACATTCTCCTCCTTTTCCCTGGAAATGTAAGTCAGCTTTCTGATGTGGTTGCAAGACAGGATGCCGGGAAGTGTCTGGCTGACGTACTGCATTTATAGAGTCAGGATTAAATTAATCACTAGATCTGAAGGCAGGAGGAAGTTTTCCCAGGTCAGAAGGTCAGGGATTGTTCAATGTGGTTTATGTTTTCCTGGGTAACAGAAGGGTGTCACGTACATCCTAAGGCAACCTGGGAATTTCATAATTTTCTTCTTGTGAAGTGTTGCAGGTGACTTTTGCTCTTCTGCTACTGCCTTCAGCTTGTGTGACATTGTGCAGAACAGGTAGATCTGTGGGCTGTCTTGGGTAAATGTTTGTTACACCATGATGCACTACAACAGAAGGGCTCTGGACTAAAACATCTAAACATCTCTTTGTTATATGACCCCATAGCACAATACTTCATCAGTCCTCATCTCTAAATGCTTGGGTTAGAAAATGCTAAGGAATCACTGATGTAGCTTTAGATTTAGACATAAATAAACAAAATATGGGACACAGAAACATAAAATCATTTTGTTTGAAAAAGAAAATCATGGAGTTCAACCATTAACCAACAATGCCAAGTGCACCACAAAACCATGTCCCTAAGTGCCACAACTACACATCTTTTCAAATACCTTCAGCAGGAGGACTCAGCTACTTCTCTGGGAAGCCTGTTCCAGTGTTTGATGACCCTTTCAGCAAAGAAATTTTTCCTCATATCAAGTCTAAACCTCCCCTGGTGCAATTTTAAGGACATTTCCTGTTGTCCTATCTCTTGTTGCTTACAAATGTAACTGAGAGACTCTCCCTCACCTTGCTACAACCACCTTAGTTGTAGACAGCAATAGGATCTGGCCCCCACCCCTCCCAGACTCTTTTTCCACAGGTTAGACAACCCCAGCTCCCTCAGCCACTCCTCATAAGACTTGTGCTCCTGACTTTTCCCCAGCTTCATCGCCCTTGGAAATATTCCAGCATTTCAATGTCAAAACACTGTAGTGAGGGGCCCCAAAACTGACCTAGCCAGTGCTGAGTACATGGAGACAGTCACTGCCCAGGTCCTGATGGCCACACTAGTGCTGATCCAGGCCAGGATGTCATTGGCCTTTGTGGTCAGCTGGGCACACCCTGGCTCATGTTCTGCTGCTGTCAACCAGCGTTCCCAGGTCCTTTTCCCACCAGGCTGCTTTCCAGCCACTTTTCCCCAAGCCTGCAGTGATGCCTGGGGTTGTTATGACCCAAGTACAGCACCTGGCACTTGGCCTTGCTGCACCTCATACAATTGGCGTCAGCCCATCAATCCAGGCTGTCCAGACCCCTCTGCAGAGCCTTTTAGCCCTCCAGCAGATCAACACTCCCTGCCAGCTTGGGGTCATCTGCAAACTGACTGAGGGTGCCTCCAGTCCCCCCATGCAGATCCTCAAGAAAGATATTGGACAGGTCCCAGCCTTGGTACACCACTTGTGACCGGCCACCAGCCAGATTCCGCTCCACTCACCACCATTCTCCTGGGCCTGGCCATCCAGACAGGTTTTTACCCAGCAAAGAGCACACCCATCCAGGCCATGAACAGCCAGTTCCTCCAGGGAAATGTGGTGGGAAATGGTGTCAAAGGCTTTACTGAAATCTATGTAGACAATACCCACAACCTTTCTCTCATCCACTAAGGGAGCCATCCTCCACAGAAGACCACCAGATTAGACAACACATTTATTCCACTTCTATAATTTTGAGTAGTTTATTCCCTACCCACTGGCTTTGAATTGCCATCCTGCTACTATGTTCTCAGACTGCCTGCTGCTCATAAAGATCAAAATAAGCAATCTGTTGAATTGTTGACCGTTTCTGGTGACCATGAGAAGATCACATTTTATGCTTTTCTATCCTCTAAAGAAAATCTGACAAGACAAATTGAAATCCTTCCTGCCTCTTGTAGACAGCTGGGCTACAGTTTGTGACTGGAGTTTCAATTGCTAATACAATTTTGACTACAGTTCCCTATATTTCATATATAGCTTAAAAATTTAACAAGGAATTATATGCATCAACCTAGGAATTTTTTATTAGTTTGCTCTGCATATTTCTTTATTACATCCACTAAAGGGTTGATGCATACCCTAATTAACCACTTTGATTCTTTTATTGTAAATTGCATTTCAGCTACTGTCTGCTCCTTGCTGATGAACACTTGCAATGAAGACAAACATGTTTTTCTTGGAGGAATTGCATTATTACAACATGAAATAGATTGAGAGTAGTTTAATGAGTAGTCCAGTGTCTTCTTCTGAATACTGTTTATTCTGGGTACACCAGAACAAAGACATCATGATACTGATGGAACTGTTTTATTAGACTATAATCCACACATGGAATATACTCAAACTGTAGGGTAATATATTCATTGTTCACATCGAAACTAAGAAGGACAGAGATGACTGGCACTTACAGGGTTTGTGTCTCTCAAGTACTAATACAATTCCAGCTGTGTTTTTTACTTTGGCTCCAGCTTTTTGGTTTTTGTTACCATAATCACTAATCTGTAGCAATCTATGTTGTAGTTGTTATCAAAGTTGCATTAACTTTTTATTCAACGTCATTTCATTGATGCCAGATTTGGAAGGAAAAAAAGAGTAAATTTCACCTCTTGTTTTCTCTCTTTCATGTGCGTGAATGTCCAGAAACAACATCTATTATACAAGAAATGTGTCGTGGTTAAAAGGGGAAAGAGAGAACACCCATAGAAAAAATGTCTGTCTACAAGTTCATAACAGTTCTTTACTATAGTCTGAGATGTGGAAGAGGTTATTAGAATGCTATGGGTGCTTCAGAATTTTCAGTGGCTCTTTTTCTCACTCAACAATCTTATTTTTTTTTTTTTCAGAAAAAGCCTGTTTGTGGGAAAGGTTTAGTCTCGTTTTTTATGAGACATCTTTCCTAGTCTTCTGAAAAAAAAACCAAATCCAGTTTCTTTTTGACAACTAATTTTTCCTTTATAAAATTAAGCCACTTCTAAAAAAATGACCTTCATAATGATCAAAACAGAATCTCTTTGTCTAGACAGGGTTTTTTGCATTTGCCTAATTTATGAATGCATTTTAGATTTTTGACTTTTGGTGATTTAGTAAGGGAAACTGAAAAATCTTAGGAATTTTCATAGAAGGGGAACTGGTTTTTTTGTGCAGCTTTACTGATTGTGTGTCTCCCTGATAACTTTCTTTTATTAGCTCCACTGTCTACTTTCTACATGTGGAAAAATATTTTCCTTCTATTCCTGTGCTCCTGGTCATAAGTCCTATATCTTTCTGATTTAAAAAGACTCCAAGAGGTATCAGTTCAGTTTCCTCCTTATTCATGGTCTCCTTGTTGATCCTTTCAATTTGTTCCTTGCTGGATGTGGTATATGTCTCCATAGCTTTTTGTGACCATTTCGTTCTGTGTAAAATGGCTACATGCTGCTACTGGCACCTGCAGATGGGGAATTCTGACTGGATGCTGATTTTGCACACTTTATCTGAAATGCGTAAGAATGTTATAAAGAGAAGCCTTAGATGCATGTTACTGCTGGAACACATGTAGAACTTCAAGGGTTAAAAATCTGGCTGTTCCTTCTGTAGGAAGGAACAGAAAAAACCAGGAAAATCAGGACCATTCTCAGTGAAATTAGCTAAGAACCATGAACAGCTGTTTTTCTAGGTGCTATACTATATCAAGGAACATAAGTGTTTTGTGGAGTTATTTTATGTTTGCTTGTTTGTTTCCCCCTCATATATCCAAACAAAGTAATTTCGGAGTGACTCAAGGAAAACAGAATCACTTCTTTCCAGCCAGTTAAAAATGCAGGTACCAAATTTTTCAGCTCTAAGTGTGCTGTTGCTGTGCATTTAAATGGGTAAGTACACATTAAGATCACTATAAGCCTTTCAGCCAAACTTTTCCCATCTCTTTGTTCTCTCACTCTTTTCAGCCATATAGATTTTCCTGATATCCTTCCTTTCTTTTCTTTACTCTGACTCATTGATTACACATTACTAATGGTTTTTTCTGTGCTTCAGTTTCTCCCTTTGTGAAATAAGGAACATCTATTTTTGCTCTTGTGTCAAGGTCATAGATTTATTAGGAATACTTCAGCTAGTCATTGATATGTTCCCATTAGGAGGCAGCTAAATCCTTAAATCAAACCACTGAGGTTCTACTTCTCCGTGCTCTGAGGTACTGTAATTTGAGGTATTCAAATACTGCACATATTCTAAGCTATCTTGAAAAAAAGTGAAAATACTATGTTACATTAGAGTATTAAAGTATTCCTGGGGAGAAGGTGGCTGGCTTGTTTGTAAATGGGATAAAAATATCTTGTGATAGTGATTTCTATCAGAAAGTAAAATGTAACAGTATCAGTTTTGGTTTTAATGTTTTTGTGTGTGTGTGTGTGTGCATGCTTGCTCTGAATACTGCTTTCAGTAACTTATGAGAATTATAAACGCAATGGAGAAACAGGCACTGGATTTGGGTGCTCTACTAAAAGCATTGCCAGCAGGTCGAGGGAGGTGATCCTGCCCTTCTATTCAGCTCTGGTGCAGCTGCATCTGGAGTGCTGCGTCCAGTTCTGGACTCCTCACGACAAGAGAGACATGGAGATCCTGGAGTGGAATTAATGGTTGATTAAGGGACTGGTGCATCTCTCTTATAAGCAAAGGCTGAAGGAGCTGTGCCTGTTCAGCCTCAAGAAGAGATGACTGATAGCAGACCTCATCAGTGAATGTAGGAGTATTGGGTTTGCATGGCCAGGTTGTGTAGCAGGGGGGCTACAGGTGGCTTCTGTGAGAAGATGCTGGAAGCTTCCTTCATGTCTGGCAGAAGCAAAACCTTGTGGCTCCAAGACAGATATGCTGCTGGAAAAGGCTGGGCCAATTCGAAATTATGGTAATACCTCTATGAAAACATTCTTAAGAATTAAAGAAAAATATTGTGCAGGTGTAATTGCAGAGCAGGGGAAGGATTTTTCTCCCTGAGCAGTGGTAGAAACAACATGTGATGAACTGACCTTAACACTCATTCCCTGTCTCTCTGAGTTGCTGCAGGGGAGGAGGTAGAGCTGGGAACGAGGGAGAGGTGGGGGAAAGTTTTTTTTAAGGTCTTATTTTACTTCTCATTGTCCTGCTCTAATTTGGTTAGCAACAAATTCATTTAATATTTCTAATTCAAGCCTGTTTTGTCCATAATGGCATTTGGTGAGTGATCTCTCCCAGTCCTTATCTCAAACTCATGAACCCTTTGTTATATTTTCTCTCCCCTGTCCAGCTGTGGAGGGGAGTGAGAGAATGGCTTTGGTGGGTGCCTGGTACCCAGCCAGTGCCAGCCCACTACAATAAGTACCAGAAGGGAGTGTGTCAAGAGGATAGAGCCAGAATCTTTCCAGTGGTGCCAAGCAATAGGACAAGAGGCAACAGGTAGAAACTGATGCACAGGAATATGAGGAAGAATTTCTTTCCCATGCAGATCAAGCACTGGAACAGATTTCCCAGAGAGGGTGTAGAGTCTCCCTCACTGGAAGTACTCAAGAGCTGTCTGGACATAACCCTGTGCCATGTGCTCTGGGATGACCCTGTCTGCGCAGGGAGGTGACCAGATCATTCACTGTGGTTCCTTCCAACCTGACCCAGTACGTGATTCTGTAATTCGTGCGTGAGGTATAGAATAATGGTTGAGGTTGGAAGGCACAACTGGAAGTCATCTAGTTCGAGGTCTCTATTTCAGGCCTAACCTTGAAGAATCAGCAAAAAAACTCAGCAGACATGCTATGAACTAAGCCTCATCCTCTCAAATGTAGAGGGAGCTAATCTGGCGTGGTGATTTATCATGACTATTCATGGTCTATGGCCATGATATGGCCTCCTTCCTGTACAAACAGAGAGAAAGAAATTCTCAGTTAACTCCTGCTTCATGGAAACATTTGGACTTGCTGATTTGGCCAAAGCTATGTGGAGAATCTCTCAAGGAGAGTGTTCTTCCCCTCCTGTCTCCCTTCTGCAACTGCCTAAAGCCTCTGAAGCACAGTGAGTGCCTCATCTCCTTTGTTAACTGCCTTCAGACTGCTCGTTAGACAGCACTGTTCGCAGCTGAGCCTGGCTGTTCACCAGGAAATGAATGTTATCCAAATTTCGGTTCAAAATAGAATGAATTAAGGGCATTTAATCTCAATTTCAGTCTTTGCTTGTTTTTCTCCAAGCTGCATAATTGAGCTGCCATTTCTAAATCATTGTTCCCAGCTTCTTGTCACTTAACATCTCTAGCATTTCAAGCAGATTAATCTTGAATCCTTTATTGTGTAACCACATTTAAACTAGAAATAGCAGCAAATCCTAGACATTCTGAATCTCATCTTTGCATCATATGTAGCCAGTGTTATCACTGCAAAGTAAAAACCAAGCAAGGACGAGTGTGTCCTTCCTTGCACTGAATGGAAAAAGAGGGGAAGGAGTCTCCTCTGCACATGCAGAAAAGTGGGAAAGCACACTGTTAACAATCTGCTCTGTGTGACACTGGCTAGGTTTCCTTCTGGGAGCTGAAGGGGACTTCCAGATCTCTGACTTTGATAAAGTCGATATCTTACTTCATGTTGTTAAATATATACAACTTTATATGTTATTAAAATGAATCTCATTTGCATAGGAGGCTATATTAGTGCAGAAATAGCAGAAATTGGATTAGTTACAGTAAAATTGTGAAACAGCAAGGAGGAATGTGGGAGAAACAGGTACCGTGATCCCCACCAACAGGTACAAAACAGTACCAAACAGTGGACTTTATTTCCTTTTATAACTTCAGCTTCATTTTTTCTTTAACTGTTCTTCCACTGTCTCCCATCTCTTGTTGCAAACAGGGCTGTTGAAAAAAACCCAAAACCCAACAACCTAGTCTGACATGGACAGTTTAATAGTAGACCTGTATTACTTGGGAACTGTGTTGAAGTCATGAAGGTGCAGAGACTCAAGAGGCTTAGAATCACCCCATAGAATCACTCCATCTAAGGTATGAAAAGCACATGGCAAAAAATGGGATCAAAGGCTGAATTTTATGATTTGCCTTCTTTGAGTAGTAGAAATTATCTGTTGATATGTGTAAGACAGTATGTATCAACCACTTGCAAAAACAGCAATGTCAGGTAAAAGGTACACATGCTCCCACTTTAGCTGTGAATCCTTAAAGCCAACACTGAAAAATTCAAAATCCCTTTGGTTTAGAAAGCGTTTTGACAAGATTGTGTTCCTATCTTTTGTGCAATGCCGCCTGTGAAGAAATCAGTTCAGGAGTGAAAAGGCACACCAAGCTGGTTTCTGATGGAAAATATATGAGGAAGTTATGTGGAACTGAATAGAGGAATTGGAAATTCAGTTCAGTGTTGTGGTGGAATGGGAACATTCTCTAGGAGGAGACGATTATCTCTAAAACGAGATTTGGGGGTTAGGATGGTAAAGAACTATGGGGATTTAGAAGGGTTTCAGTTTCAGGTTGATCAGGGTTTGGATTTCATCTCTGGAAGGAAAAGACTGTCTGTGGGACTGACAATCTCTGCCTCCTATTGTCACAACCCCCTTGCACACACGGTCACCTGCGCCCTCCCCATCCCAGCTGTCCCTGCAGACGCTCGCTTTCACCCCGTCATTCTCCACATCGTTCCCTGCTCAGCCTCCCGCACGTTCTCACCACAAACGGGGTGGGGGAGAAAAATAAGACGTATGAAAGGTGTATGGCAGCAACGTGCGCTGGAGATAAGGGCTGAGTCCTTCGGCAGCACTGCCGAGGAAAGGCACCGTCCTGCCGCTGGCTCTGCTGCCGCAGCCAGCCCCTCTGCAGCGGCCAGGGCGCTCGGAGTGGGGGCGGGCAGCGGAGCTGGGAACTATGGCGGAGTTCGGCGGCTTTTTCCGCACAAGGCGGCGCGGACTGCCCACAACCTCCACCAGGGGCTTCCCCGACACCGCCCAGGGCCTCCCCCGACCTCCGCCCGGGGCCTCCTTGACACCGCCCGGGGCCTCGCCCGAACCCCAGCCGCCCTCAGCGCCAAGAGCCGGCCTCGCTGGCAGATGGCGCTGCCCGTGGCGGCCGGCAGGTGGCGCTGCCCGTGGCGGCCGGCAGGTGGCGCTGCCCGTGGCGGCCGGCAGGTGGCGCCGCCATTTTTCCGTTTTGTTTCGTCGCACCGTGGAAAGGTGAGGGAGGGAAAACACCTCTAGACGGATTTGAGAAAATGAAAGTTCAAAGCAAGCAGGCTTTTTATGAGGACAGCGCCAGGAAATTCCTCCCTCTTCTTCCCAACGCTCCCTCATCCCCCTGCCCGTCTTCCACAGAATGTAGAGTCATAGAATGTTAAGGATTGGAAGGGGCCTCAGAGAGCATCTCGTCCCAACGAGGCCCTGGCAGGGACACTTCCCACTGGAGCAGGTTGCTCAAGGCCTTATCCAGCCTGGCCTTGAGCACTGCCAGGGCTGGGGCACCCACAGCTTCTCTGGGCAACCTGTTCCAGTATCTCACCACCCTCACAGTAAAGAATTTGTTCCTAATATGTAACCAAAATTTCCCCTCTTTCAATTTGTTCTCATTAATCCTTGTAATTCCAAGGCATCACTATCACTACAGTTCCTGACAAGAACTTTATGTCATTTGTGGGTGTTTCTGTGTGTTAGGACTGGTTTCAGCTGGGAATATGCTTTCACAATGCCAAGGAAGCAGAAAACAAGTCCCGTGACATTGGGCTGGGTGCTCAGTGAAACAGTACGGGATTCAGTGTGGTGATGAGCTTGTGGAAGGGTCCTTGTCAGAGCTGCCCACCTCCACAGGCCTTGCATTCATCTGGGGATGCTTTAATGTGTGTTTGGCTGCACATGGTGCTTGGACTGCTTGGTGTTGAGTTTTCCAGCTGGCACCAGCTGTGTGCCAGACGGGACTCGGTGTGTTCTTACACTGACATTTTGAGACTTCATATGGAAGCTGGTCCAAGGAAGCTGAGTTCTGCCACTGATAGTGCTGCAGTCAGATTCTACTGACCCTGACTGGAGAAACTAGCAAGGAGTTCACGTTACCACCCCAAGGCTTTGCAGCAGGTAACCTGCTGATATCTGTTTGTCTGTCGGTTTCTCTGTCCTCTCAGCACCGGAGTTCAGCCTTGTTGTCCTTGTCAAAGACTAATAATGTTTGTGACATTTCTACTGGATTTTCATAACTTTTCAGCAGACCTGAAATTGGCTAACCGTGTTAGATAAGAGGGAAAAAAAGATATTTATGTTTTCCTGGCTCTGCATAAAAATATTTAAAATGTCAGCCAGCTTGGTAAGCAGAGTGAGACTTTTCACTTTAAGAGATAAACTTTCAGAGTAAAGTTTTGCTTCTATGACACAGCTAAAAGGGAATTAACAGCAGGAAATTAATCTTTAAGAACAGCCCAAAGTATCAGGAGGGAGGGAATTTAAATAAGGGTAACATTTTAATTGGCTCTAATTTCCAGAGTTTCATCTTTTTTGCATAAAAATGACTAGAAAATAGCTGCTCTAAAATGAGTCTTGTGTTTCATGTCTATACACTATTCCATATGCTTGAATAATGTGTTTAAAAGGACACAACATGAGAAAAAACAATAGCCAGACTTACCAATATAGATTCCAGCAAAGTCAGATTAGTGATTTATGTTTTCAGCTGTCTATAAAAACATGTGGTAATCTGCATTGCTTTTTTTTGTGTGTTTTAGCTTATTCCTCTCATGACAGTTCAAAAATTACAGTATTAGCAAAAGAAAAAAAAAAAAAGCTGGCTGTTATGGCTACATTATAAAATGATTAATAAGGATCCTTAAACATAAACTTGGTAAGATTACTTTAGACTTCTCAGCTGACAGTGATTATAGTAAGATACAGTATTGACCATGGAGTTTAGAGGATGCCCACCATTCTGCAGGCCTAAAGGCTCTCTGAGGAAAGATACAAGAATTTAGCTCCAATGTGATATCAGTCATTATCTGCTCTGACACAATCAGAAATACATTATTTACCATGGTAGAGGTTGTAGTCTTAGAATTCAAAAAATTTATGCAGCTGCAGGATGCTCCTTTCATCCCATTCAGGTGAGCGTGCCTTACAATGCTATGCCCTAGATTCAAGTGGGGATTTTCAGCTCAGTTTTCAGGAGCAGCTGCAACAAGAAGGCATCTTTTTAGCTGCTGTGCAGCACAGGTGTGCATTAACACTAAAGTCCCATGGTGGCAATAAGATCATTAGCAAACTGACTCATGTAGTTTCAAGATTTTCTTCCCATTTTTACCCGCTGAAAAATGTTCACCTCCTCTTTGAAAAGTCTTTCCCTGTCACTAGAGGACACTATTGAACAGAAAATGCTGCACTTGAGCAGTCGGATGTTCCCAAGTGCCAGAAACTCAGAAACATAGAAATTCAGTTTTCAGCAACTGATTTTAACTCAACTTCTCAGGGTTTTTCTGGTTTGGTTTTTTTTTTTTTTTTTTTTCCCCCCTACCTGTACTGTCTCTTTACTATCGTTGCTCTTCTCTACTGGGAAAAACCCACTGGAATCATGTCAGCCAAGCATCAGACCTGTTTCACTATTTTTCTCTCACTGTTTCATGCACTTAAACTATGGTATGTCAGCCTGAAGTAACAGTGGTTGTGCCTAAAGACAAACACAGTACTGGGTAAAGGGAATTTCCTCTATGAATATGAGGATGGCTCTCTCGTTTTATTTGTGAATGTTACTGATGTCTTTCTTCAATCCTGTTTCTTATCTGTCATTTCAAGATCCAGAGAAAATTAGCAAGAAGCTTTCAAAGTTTAATCTTGAAAAAAACTTGTGTCTTTCCTATGGAAAAAAACAACAGCATTTAGCATATGACAAATAGCAGACACAAGAAATGTCTGTCTAAACAGAATGAGAGCTGCTGAGTAAAAGTCTGAAGAAACCGAGTTTTGACATATTTACAGCAGACTACTCCATCCCACTGGTATTAGCTTGCAGTATGAAGCACCTTTATTTTGGAAACCATTTTGTGGTTTGATGTAACTGTCTGCTTATAGAATCTTGGAAAAATTCCACATGCTACACCCTGTAGACCTTTTCTAAGAAATGTAATAATGTTTTCTCATATAGGGAGGAAGAGATGTGATGACCTAAGGCATGTATTGTTGAAAACAAGGATGTGGTTTTTCCAGTACTGTCCATCTGGTGTCTTTCATAACGCAGTGTTAATATAACTAAGTTTGTAGAAGACCAGAAACAAAAGCAACTGCTTCAGGAACTGCAATAATGAAACCCTTTAACCAGTTTTGTTCTGAACACAGTATTGTAATAGATGGCTGATAGCCAACACTCAGCAGTGTCAAAGAAAGCAAGCAGATGATGAAAGTACATAGATAGAGAAAAATGTTTATGCTGAGTTCAAGACATTGAGACTGAAGAAGACTTGGATCAAAGGACTACAGAGAGCTGCACAAACCTATGCTTTGAAAATCATCTTGCAAACCACGTGTAAAAAAAATATATTTTGTAGTAGTCTGGCTTTCAGTAAAAAGATGGAATAAATCACTTTGCCTATATTTTGGTAGTTTAAAAGCTGTATGCTATATATGCAACAAATTTTTGGAAGTGACTGCTTATGCACAAGCACTGATTTTCCTGGAGGGCAGTATGGGTTAATTATTTTTTGAGTGAGGTGGAGTGCCAAGATATGGTTTGTGATTCCTTCTTCAGACAGACGACTGGCTAGTTTCTATGTCCTTTTCTTCTCCTTATAGAGAGAGGCCCTGTAGGGTAGCAGTCTTGTGAAGCATGTGTTAGCTTCAAAACTTACAGAGCAGCTCAAATGTGTGAGCTGGCACAGGCAGGCTACAGGAAGAAACACAAAACCATGTATGAAATGCAAAGAGTAAATCAGTTTTTGTTACCTCTCCAGCCAGGGGATTCCCAAGCAGCACCTGGCCAGAGGGACACAGGCAAGGATGCACCATGGAGCGCTGTCCATGCTGGAAGATGACCAAACCTGCCCTTCTGGATTCCTGAAGGTATAATTTACCACTGTGCTTTTGTCTTTCCCACACCAAGACTGGAATCTCAAGCATGTTTGATTGGGAGCCTCTGGATCTATCACAGGCCTGTGTAATCCAAACAGAGATATTCTTGTGTCCAACACATAAGACCAAAGAACAATTAGTATGATATATGTGGTTTCGGCACCCCAGCTGCAAGTTCTTGAGTGTGTTTAGAATCCTCCTCACTAATCTTCCATTATTTTCCGACAAATACTGAAAGTGAGGCTAAGGAGGAGAGTACAGCTGCGTGTTCCCAGAGTATGTTGTGACTCTGTGTTGTGGCCTGCACAGCTGCCAGGGTAGGGGACAGTCTGTGCAAAGATGCTCAGGTCTGCGCAGTTCTACACTGCAAAGCATGGTGAGAGTCTGCTCAAGTATTGTTTTTAGTCTTGGCCCAGTTATGTATTGGGCTGTAAGAGGATCCTGAAACCTCCCAGCTGGTATTTGTAGAGTCATTTACTGAAAATTGGTATCCAGACCCTTTAGCTTCCCATCAGATCTCAGCTAGCTAATTTGTTTGAACTTCCTCTTCTGTTTTTCTTAATGGTGTCTGAATCTAAGGTTCAGAGAAAGAAAGTATAAGATAACTGAGAGGAAAAAAATAAAAGTACAAAATCAGGGAGTTCATAAGACCCTTTATAAGTCAGCCACTGGATTACAGAAATGCCGTTAAGTGCATGGTATATTACCTGGGTCTCTTTCTCACTTTATATACAAGGTTATTCAAACAATAAACTGCAGTGCCTGATTCTCTCTGTATATAAGCACTTGTAGGAGTGCTCTGGTTTGACCTGTGCATTTTCTGTGCTTCTTTTGCTCAGTTTAGTGGGTGAAATCTGGGCAATGTCCCACTGAATAATACATGTGTCTTTTAATAGCATTCATGTGTTGCTTTGTGTAGGCACTGCCAGAAGCCAGTGCTGATGCAAGGCCTGCACACTTGTGACACCAAGTAGAGACAAGTATGTGGGACTACTGTGTGCAAGGCTATGTCAAACCTCTTGTGTGAAGTTGTTCTGGTTTAGGGCAAATTTGGGAGGAAGCCTCTGAAGGTGTCCCTCTAGAAAGCAAATTCAAGCAGCCCCTCTCCCTACCAGTTCAGGAGACATAAATCTCCTTTGAGAGAAGTGGAAAAAACTGTTTATTTAACAGTTTTTTTAAGCAAAGTACTCATAAGCAAAGTACTTTTTTAAGCAAAGTATTCACAAACACGAGAAAATGAACCTTATTATACGATGGGACCTCTCGTTCTGAAGAGATGGCAAATTCAGAAGGTCCTTCTGTGGATTGGAGAGAGTCCTTTTCCTGGGTGTGTCCCCGGCTTTCTCTCAGTCTCTCCGGGGCTCGGGTCTGGTGTCCCGGCTGCAGTGCAGCTTGGGGGGACCCCGGACAATAGTCCTGGTGTTCCTGAGCTGAACAATAGCTGAGCAGTGCCAAACATCTTCTGGCCTCAGCTAACTAAAAAAATCTATCTAAGAGCAAAGGAGAGCTCTCTCCCGCTGTCTGTGCTGCAGACAACACACTGAGAGAGAGCTGAAGCTCTTATGTCTATGTTTGTGAATACAGCCACAAAAAATTCCACCACTTTTCCTTCTCCTCCACTTCACTTTCAGATCTAGTTTTAAAGGCACAAAACTTATTTCTGGGCCCCCAGAATGGGGGTACAATTCAGCATCATAAAGTCACCCCAGGACAGAAGTGCATATGACAGCCTTTTATGGAGTCAGCAATTAGAGAATAACGTCTTCCGTGCCTTCATTTAGATGAGCAGCTAACATGTGTGTTTATCAAAAGCTGCCAAAATAGCAACAAAATAAGGTATTGAGGTCATTAGTGTGCTTGGTTTCTACCTATTTTATGGGCACTGGAGTTAATTTTCATAGTTGGCGTCAATTGCATCTGTTTCCTTTGCAGCCTCTTCACTTCTGGGTTTGGTTGGGGTTTTTTGTTTGTTTGCTTTTTCTTTTTTTTTGTTGTTGCTGTTATTTGTTTGTTTGTGTGTTTTAAAATTTTTCTTACTCTTGGGTCATAATGTATTTGTTAGAAGAGTATTTGGAGATGTTTATGGTTTCTTGTCTGAAATATCCCTGCCTTGTAATGACATTAGCTGCAGAGAGGTGTTAACCTTTGGTTAATAGCTAAATATTTTCAAAAGGCATGCTCTTCTGCACTCTCAAAGCAGTGCCAGCTCATTTAGTTGTGCAGTAGACCCCATCCCTCACTTGTGCTTGTATATGAGAAGAGGAAGAGAGGGATCATCCTGTATTACAGATTTAGCTGTGGGATGAGGAGCAGAGAGGAGAAAAACTTAGATGCCAGATTTATATAACTGGATGCATGCCACTGCAGTCTCTGCAGCACAGGCCACATGCCAGATCTCTTTCTTAGCCTCGTAAGGCAGTTGATTAAATCAAGTTAGCTACTGTATGATTCTAAACTTATCTTCTTGCTGGCTTCTTTTTATCTAATTTTCTTCCTTCCAGAAGATGCTGCTACAGCTACTCATTGCATTGCTGACTGTGAAAGTGGCAGAAATAGTGGGGTTTTTCTGTTAGTTGTAGCAATATGACAGTAAAGAATATTTACGTAGGACATACTGCCCTGATAAAAATTCTATACAGTTACTGCAAGTTGTGTTCTCCCACTTGTATTTCCTGGCTGGTGTTTAATGAGGCTCTGTCCTAATCTGAATGGTTGGTAGGGCAGGTGAGATGCCCATGTGGCTGTGCAGCACCACAGGCAGTGTTATTGAAAGAACCAAAATTCTCCTAGCCTTTCGGTAGTGCCATGTCTGATGTAACTGGAGTAGGTGACCAGTTCTCCAGAACTTTGAGGTGGATTTGCTTAAAACCCTTTCTTGCATTGAACTCTCAAAGTTCCACAAGACTTTAAATTAAAGAGACATGAGATTTTATGGGAGTATACATTAGAATACTTAGCATATTTTTTCCTTAAATAATGAAAGCTGAAGGTGACTAGAGATGGAATAAAGACATCTCCTTCTGTCACTGTTAGTGCAGTTATATTCTTTTTTCCTTCATGTTTCAGACAGCTCAGTAGCTTCCTCGGTTGCAGCAACTCTATGAAGTCCTCTCTGATCCATGGGAAGTTTCTCTCCCATTACTTCAGAACTTGGAGCATCAACTCCCCTGCTTTCCCCAACAGTCTCTTTTCTTGTGCTGCAGGCCCTCAGTTCTTTGCTGAGCCTCTTCTCTTCCTGTAGCATCTTGTAGACTCCAGACTTTTCTCACGCTTACAGTTTGGTGACAAGGTAATAGCATAGACATGGTAATAAGTGGAAAAATGTTAAAATTGATTAATTCTGGATAAAAATTATCCAAATTTTGCAAGAACACCCACTCTGAAATGAAATGAGGTCACTCCTGACTGGTGATAGCTCCCATGGCTACATTAAATCTTCTTCGTCTTACACAGGAACTCTTAGCATTCTTCCAAGTCACAATCCCAAAATCTGTGGTAGATGGCTCCTATAAGTCCCATGGCAAGACTTTTTTAACCTTACTCTTTCTGTAGGACTATTTATGAGTAATTTTTATGATTATTTGATTTTCATTTCCTCTCCATTTGAAACCTCTCCTGATGCTTTCCTTAAGCTAGAGGAAGTTGTCCGTCATTTTTCCATTCTGCTCTGTGGTTATAGTTACTCCTGCTGCGTAGCTCAATGCTTGCTATGAAATGTTAACCAAGAGTGACATTTTTAGTGGTTGCATGTGGCCCACCTACTGCTGTTTTGAGTCCCTAAATATGTTGCAGAAAAGTCTTGGTATTGATTGGAACAATACTAAGAAGAAATTTATTGCTGATGGGAACACTTACAGTGGGTTTTTTTTTAAAATGTGTTTTTTACAGGGGAGAAAATGGTAAAACCAAAATTCTTTTCAGAAAGGGTATGCATTTCGAACATGGACTTGTAAACACAATAAAATATAATTTATTCTTTAATCTTGATATTCTGAACACAGAAGTTTTCAAATATGTTTCTGGAGCAGTGAACTCAATCTTCTATCTTGTCCTTGGGAAAAATAATTTGCATTGCCAAATATGGTTTTCACATTCTCCCAAATGAAAATTTCTATTATTGAAATTGAGCATTGAGGTTGAATTTGAGCAATAGAAAACCAGAATGGAAATTTACCAGCTGATCAGTAACCACTGGACTGGATTTGCAGGTACAGATATTCAAAAGTTGCCTGGACACGAGCCCACCATGTAGCCTAGGGAACCCTGCTTGAGCAGGGAGGTTGGACCAGATGATTTCCAGTGGTCCCTTCCAACATTACCCTTTATGTGCTTCTGTGAATTCTATGAATTCTTCATTCAGGACTTCAGCATTTATGTGGCAGTACAAGCAAGAAAACTTCTTATTTTCCTGTTCCTTATAGAGGAGATTGTTGACCAGTCTAAAAATCACCCTGGAATTGGTAGCAATTGGGGATCTTGTTGACTTTGTAAAAGGTGTTAGCCCACTCAAGGAATAAATCATCATGTCAACTTGAAGATGTAAGGCCAAATTTTAATGGAACATTAAAATCTTAAAAAAATGCCGGGACAAAAACTTACTATAAAAACAGACCATGATATGGGTTCTGTATTTATTTGAACCCCCCAAAGTTACCCACATATTTTTTTACATTTCTTAAGGGAACTTTTATGTTAAAAATAATCTCAAAGTGTAATTAGCTTGAGAAAAAATATGATGATGAATATTTCAGCATTACCTGAATCTTGTTCTCCAACTGAAAATAGAGAATAATGACTTAGAAATTGTTTCAAATATAACAAAGTATACTGTTTCACATAGCTGCATCCTTTCATTGATTTATTTAAAATTAGCAATGATCAGTCTGAAATAGATAAGCCTTTTGAGGGAATTTATAGTTTTTGTTTTGTTTACAGAATACATTTGCCAGCCTTCCTTTAGACCATCTTTAGTTGTTTGTTTGGTTGTTTTTTTTTTTTTTTAACAGCTTATGATATTAAATCAGAGAGCAAAAATAGTTTTTATATGTAATTGAATTTATTTTGCATTTTATTTTTCACTTGCTTGCATGCTGAAATTGAAGAAGTGTCCAGTGTCACAAAATGGTTCAAAGTTTACACCAAATACAAGAACCTCAAATTATTTTCCTAAGCACTGATTAAAAAAAAAAAGATAGTCTGACTGTCAAAGGTGATGAGCACCAGTTATAGCAGATAACTGGTCATCCACAGATTTTGTCATCCATATTATTTAAGATACTCCATGAAGGAGGACCTGCAGTAGCAGGTGTGGATTGGTCTTGTGGAGAGGTCTGGGTCTTTGTCTTCAGTTCTCAGGTAGAACCCATCAGCACTCTTCAACTATGGCTCATGAATTGGCTGAAGCTTAGCTTGCAATGAACTTCTTAACCTTTTACCTTCAAAAGTCCTATTTGAGGAGTTTTATAAACAGTTTTAGGGTTGTGTGATTTAGCTTGTATCTGTACCATACCCTGTCATTTTGTTAAGATGGACTCTGCTGTCACATATCTTGTGACTCAGATTTGGAGTTTGATCTCACCTAGAGCTTCTGTTTGGCTGCTAAGTAATAACCTGTCTCTCATTTGAGATGGAGGTTTTGATCCGTTCCTTTCGTTCTGTTCCTTTCTGCATCTACACACACACATATATATACTTAAGCTAACCCCAGTAATTATCTCTCTTGGCTGATTATTTTGGAGGTGATGATGTGAGAGTCATAAGCATTCATTTCTGTAGCGTTATCCTACTCCACCCCCTCACCATGTGTTGAATTGCTATGGTATTTTTGTTCATCTCTTGTCTAGTCCTCTCCAGCCTTCTCTTTTCTCAACATGGATTTACAAGCTTATAAGAACTGAACCTTTGTTATTTTCTCCTTTCTCCCCCCTTTTTTTTTCTCCTCTCTTCTAACTGAATGTGTGTTAGTGAAATCAGGGAAGAAGAAAATTGGGCTGCTTGCTTTGCGTTGGTGTTTACTATGAGTCATAACAACAGCTTGGTGCTCTTGAAAACTTTTGTGGTGGGAGAATAAACAGCATGGATGCAGTAAGAGAAATGACAGAATGTACTGTACATGCAGTTCTCTGACTCAAGGACATAATTGTGGATGATGGGAATGCATTTTGATAGAGGTTTGCACTTACTCATGGCATGGATATATAAAATTTCTGCTAAGGAAGCAAATCTGATTGCTCAAAGTTTGCCCTGGTTGCATTGAAACTGGACTTACAGGGAAGGATTTGGCAGCAGCTGACTTTTCATAGAGCTACCTAAAATAGGCTTGGTGTGAGAAGTGAGTTTAGGATGATAATTTTGACACTGACAGCACTCAGAATTTTAACATGAGATGACGTATTCATCATACTTCTCTCTAGTTATCTGCCTGGAACTACCCACATTCAGACTTTAAGAACTATTTCATTCTTATGCCTGGAATTACCTTTTTCCCAAACTGCTGACAATTTCTTACAGTGATATTAGAGACAAGGGTTTGTCCTGCATTGGTACAGAACTGAGCATATATTAGCATCCTAACAGACTAGTCACTCACTACATGAAGTGTATGCTGTCTTGATTTCCAGTTGAACAATCAGCTATGAAACACTCTATTGCCTAGTAAGTGACTGAAACAGTAAAAGATGGAACTCAGCCCTGTGGCTGAAAGTCTGTTTATCATGGTGATAAACAAGACTCAAGATCACTTTCTTGATGCAAAGTCTGGACAATAATTTTTTTGCTTCTCTGTGTTCAAAGAACTTAATGCTGTTACAGGCAGCTTCCAAGATTGGTTCCAGTTCCAACATTTGGTGCAGAACACTGGGAAAACAGTGAATACTCGGACATAATGTTAGGCTGTTAGAGTAATATACTTAATAGAGTACATGTGAATTGGGACAAGAGAAAAACATCAGAATAAAGTAGAAGGATACACCCCAGTGATTTAAATTCACAGTGTCCCATAACATTTTTTAAACTATTTGAAGAAAAATTGCCTGCATGCAGTAGGAAAAAAATGCTCACTAGACAAACAGTTCTAATGTTCAGCTCTGCTGGATGGTCAGTATTTGCCAGCTCCCCAAGCCATGCCATTTTACTGGCAGTAATTTTACAAGTGAATAATGGTGTTGGTCACTGGTCAATCTCAGCTGTCCTTATCTACCAGTGGACGGACTAGACTATAAAGGAAGAAAATGGGGGCTACACTTGTCATTAAAAAACTCCTTTCAAATTGATGACCATACAATTCTGTCTTCATACAGAAAACATTCACCAGGAATACCAAGGAGCTGTTGCTTTTATAAAAGAATAATGTTTGTGCATTGGGGAGCTGCAAAATTCCACAATTTTCACAGAGTACATGAGAAATGACTGCCTGGCTTATCATGATATTCATGCTACTTATGGATGCAAAGGGCAAATAATGACACCAATTTGCCTTCTGAAAGAATATATAGCAAGTGATTTGTATCACTACCAGCAGAATTGTTATGGGTACCTGGCATTGCCAATTATAAACAAGAAGTAGGCTGAAGTATTGGCCCAGAACATGCTGTATTAGAATCTGTTTTCATTAGTAAGACTAAAGAGAGAGAGAGAACTATAAACGTCATTGACCAATTAAAACTCAGTGGGCTGTTTATGTTTCATACCTGGGCATCACTTCAGAAAAAAAGTAAAATAGCCTGAGAGCTGAGATAAGTATAGTATCAAGTACTGAGAATAAAGGCAATTATACGAATGCCAGAGTCACACCCGAGTGTGACTGCTGTGAACTGCTTATAGCTGCTGGGCGGAATCAGGGTGCATGCAAGGTCAGTGGCTGTGCTGAACCTGCTCTCAGATGTTTCAGTGCTGGCTAAACTTTAAACAGAAGAAAAAAAATGTAAAAGCATGACTTCTGTCAAAATGGTTCACCTCCTTTGAACAGAAGCTATCACATAGTTTCCTGACTCAGGAGAAAGATTGGTCTGGGTATAAATTTTTGGACAGTGGTAAACTGTATTCTACCAAAGACCTGGAGTGTCAGTTTAGATTCACAGGTGTTTAGGAGCAGAAGGGATCATGTACCTTTGCCTCTTCCATGATCCGGGATGCAAAACCTCATGCAAGTCCAGCATCAAGGCTGTGGTTTTTTATTTCATGATATACTGTATAGAAAATGTCTTAATTTACATAAAGTGGATAGTTCCAGGCATCTCTAGTAACCTCTCCTCAGAAGTTATTTGCCCTTATAATTGCAGTGGTATGGTTTGTTTTTAGTCCAGATTTCTCTAATATTCATTATGCTGAGATTTCTATGAAAAGTATCTTTCTAATGGTGGTGTCTCTATACTCTGATCAAGGGGACTAATTAATTATTCTCTTGGATAGATTAAGTCACTTAGTCATAGTCACATATTTTATGAACATGTGTAGTTCTTGCAGTTTTTCCTGAGGCACTTCCAATTCTTCACTTGCAATGTGGACACCTATATTTGTCACAGCCTTGCATTTGGATCTTCAGTCAGTAATTTAGCCATGAACCCCAGCGTCCTTCTAAATTTGAGATTAGAGTCCTCCATCCATTATGTGCTTCAGCATATGTTCTTCTTCATTAGATTTGTGTTTGGCTGTATTCAAATTGATGTTATGTAAATGAAACTATGTCACCAAATAGTTTCACCGTTCAATTTGATCTGTTGCCACAACTAATTTGCACTCTTGTTGCCCTTTTGTCATCTGCAAATGTTGGACTCCTGGGTTATTCATGAAGAGATGGGTTTGCATGAGGACTCATGGTCAGTTTAGAAGTAACTCCTGCCAGTGTTGGCAAAATAATGGTCACAGCAGAGCAGTCTGACATTTATCGTTACTGTTGAAACCATCTATCAACCAATCCTCAATCTGTTTAGTTTCTTGCTTTATTATGTTACAAAACAAAATTGTTTATCACAATGTTTTTATAAAGAAGTTTTATTAACATTCTTGCCATTAACTGAAACAGAAATTAACCAAATACGTAGTCCCATCAACATTTAGGACCTATTTTCCATAAAACAGTGATTATCATTATATTCTGTCTGTATTCTGAATCATTCTCTTTACTGCTTTCCCTATGATGATAGTGCACTAATTGATATGCAGTTAACCAGGTTATTGTCTTTATCATTTTTATATTGCTAGCTCACATATAGCTTTTTTTCTACAATAATCTGAATAATCACTATTTTTAGTAAAAATTATTTTCATTGTGGTACATAAAAAACAATAAAAAAATGCCAATTGTGCCAGGCAGTGAAGAAACATGAAACAGCACAAAATCTTTTTCTGGTAATACCGTGCAGGATGGGTTCTTCTTGTTATGCTGGTGTTTAAAGATAATTGCACACTAATGGGAATGTAAATCAGGAGAAGGCAAGACAAAATGATCCTCTTCCAGGTGACTGTTTCCTTAGTTCTCTGGTTTTTAATGTTTGTAGCAGTGGTTTGGTCACATCCTGCCTCAAATCATCAGCCATGTGGTTTGAAACATTCCAAAATTGGTGGTCTGGAATTGGTCTAATAGATTTATGTATTTGTATGCCAAATAAAGTATAAAATAAAGTAATCATTGAGGATTGGAACAATTACTGTAGGCTGCTAACCATATGTGAGAACAAAGTGCGTGACTTTCATATGATTAGAATGAATCAGAGGTAGCCCACTCTGTATTGCAGTGACACTTTTATTAAATGAATTCATAAAATGAGTGTTTGGAGTGCTTTAGATGGTGTTAACCATAGATCTTTTAGATTGATGGTTGTTTCTGTTTACATAATCTTGTTTAATGTGTAGTGTTTGGTTTGTACCTTCAGATTCTTAGTGATTGCTGCATTTGAATGAGGCCGTAAAAAAAAAAGCAAGATACAGGTGCTTTCCAAGTATATGGATGTCAAATGGAGCTGAAGTCACTAAAAGTGGCATTTCATTGTATCCACTGGCTTACAACATAAGAATCTAAATATAGAAATAATTAAAGGCTTGCTTGTAATTTCACAATCATAACTGCCAAGGTTCCTCTAGTGTCTAATGGGATTTAGATCAGACCCTTATTGTCGTCAGTCACTGTTAATCAATATAAAAATTTATTGCTAAGGAATTAGGAGATTTGGGCTTTTGCCATTTTTAATTCTGTGAAATTTTTTACTATTATTGTATAAGGTATATTTTAAAGCCCTGTGTTGTGTAAGCCCCATGTCTCATAATGCTGCAAACATCTGCTGCATGAGTTTTCAAAGTGTTTTGAAAACAGACTGGTCTAGGAATTAATAAACATGCACAAATTTACTGGATTTCTAAGTATTAAATGAGCTGCATTTTTTTTTTCCTTCTATAAAAAGCAAGCGCAGTTTATTTTCTTAAAAGTAAGTAATTGGTATGTAGCAACCCACCTCCTCATGAATAGTAGTCTTCAAAAAAGACCTGCCTGTCAAAAAAGAGGTCTCAAACCTCTCTTTGTTCCCTGCTAAATAAAAAATCATCCGTTTCTAGCTATCCAACCAATATAATCTTAATTTAATGTTTAGCTTGGGCCTACATTTGTATAGGGAAAACTACCCCAGCTCATGCATTGCCCAGGTCTTGACATTTGTGTTCAGATCAGTAGTTAGAAGAGGCTGCACTGAATTTATTCCTGTCTTTGTGTTCAAGGAATTAGGTGGCAAGTAGGGGAGATACATATGTATCGTTTATAATCCAGCTGGGAGTCAGTGGGGTGTCACCGTTGTTTACAGCTGGAGCGGCCCTGGCAAGCTTGCTGCCGTGCACAGTCTCTGTGCAGGAATGCAGCACTGGATAATCTGTCTCCCCTTGTGTGAAGAAGCATTAATCACTTGGCTCACACTTCATATGTTCCCAAGGTTAATATGGAATACATCCCTGTTGGGTCCACATGTTCCATGTTTTATGTCTTCGTGAGAAAAAGAAACATAATTGCAGCAAAGAAGTGTTTGGTTAATCACACTGATTTCTGTGTGTGGAGTTTGCACCTTTACAAAGAAGCAGTGGTTGGAAATGCGTCCCTTAGGTGATGGGGGGCAGAGGAAATCTGTCTTGGGAAGGGATTTAGGAGTGGGAAGATAGGAGGAAGACTGGTCTCTTGGGTAACCTTTATATCAATTACACACACTTGCAATCCATGCTGGTAAATTTCTAGTTTTTCACAGATAGCTGTAGCCATGATATTTTATGAAAAATCC
>VYZP01038668.1:0-15303 GCA_013400635.1 Hypocryptadius cinnamomeus | reverse complement strand
AAAAAAAAAAAAAAAAAGAAAAAAGTAGGGGCATCCATTTATTTTTAAACTCCAATCAACTGCACAATCCCCCATTTGCAGAGCTGCACTCTCCCTGCAGTCCCTGAGAAACAGATTTGTACAATCAGGGACGTTGTTACTCCTGTGCTTCAGAGAGGGAACCTCAGCCCATCTCACTTCCACTTCCCCCAGGAGCAAAGCAGGACAGACCATCCAACTGTCTCTATTTTCTCGTTTTCCCTCCTGCAGCACTGCAATCAAATTTGCAGAGCAGCGACAAGCTGCACCGAGTGCTGGACATCGCATCCCTCAGAGACCTGCAAGCGCAGCTCCCCGTTTCAGAGGCAGAAATTGCCTTTGTGTCCCCGCCCAGCACAATCCCCTCCTCGTGTGCAAACGGGAGCAATTGCTGAGCACAAAACTGCTCCAAGTCCTTTGTACCTCGGGGAAGAAGCAGCAATTCCCATCGGTTCCAGAGCCCGTCCCTGCCCTCCCCGCCCAGAGCTGTTCACACAATCTCACGCCCTGGATTAGATTTCGTTGAAAGAAAAATAATGAGATTTGTGTTTCCTCACAAATTAAAAAGAAATTGCCCAAAAGAATAATCCTAAAATACAAAATACTGCCTCATCCCAGATGTTTCTAATAGGCTTGTGTTCTAATGGCTTATTTAGAGAGACTTTTCCTAAATGACATCTTAATGATGTGCATTCAGGACCATGAGACACAAATATAATTCACTACCAAAGCTTGGGGGTTTTCTTTCTTTTGTTCTTTTTTTTTTTTCCCCAGAATTCTTATCAATATAAAGGAGACATTTTCAGAAAGCCTTTGTGCTCTTCTGCACTACTAAAGAGTGAAAATTCCAAATATCAATGTTTCTGGGAGCTCTTTTCTTTCTCTTCCTTGGCTCTTGCTGCCTGTGACCCTGGAACAGTTCCCTGCTTGTCCAGCCCATCCCAATTCCAGCCAGGTTTGGCTCCCAGCTGCTTTCCCCACTGGTGAATGGTGCCAGGACTGCAGACCTGGGCACTGAGCCCCAGATCTCCTGTCCTGTCATTCTGAGTGTTGCTTCATGTGATGCTCATGAGGGTCCTGCTGCTGCCCCAGCGCTGCCACTGTCCCTCCCTTCTGTCCCTCCCAGCTGGGTCCAGGCCACAAGAGCCCTTCAGAGTGGGGTGAACAGGAGACCAAGGCAGACAGAGAGGTCCTGGCTCGGCTCATGCCCCAAACCCCACCTGGAGCAAGGCCCAGGGTGCCCCAGAGAGCCCCTGGCCAGCCCTCCCTGCCCAGCATCCCCCAGCCAGGAGGGAGGGCAGGACCTTGGGCTGAGCTCAGCCTGCCAAAAGCACGGCTCAGCTTTAACTCATTTCATTTGGAGAGTGAGCAACCTGAGCCAGGCTGGCACCAGCCCTGGGAGCTGCAGTGCTCTCACCCTGCAGTGGCTGTGCTGGCACTGAGGGCTCCCAGAGCACTCCAAAACTGCAGCTCCTGCCTGGCCCAGGGAGCTCTGCTGCTCTCTCTCCCTGTGCCCCTGGGCATTCCCTGTGCCCCTGGACAACTCCCTGTGCTCCCAAACACTCCTCATGCTCCTGGACAACTCCCTGTGCCCCTGAACATTCCCTGTGCTCCTGGGCATTCCCTGTGCTCCTGGACACTCCCTGTGCCCCTGGACACTCCTTGTGCTCCTGGGCACTCCCTGTGCCCCTGGACACTCCCTGTGCCCCCAGGCACTCCTGGTATCCAGGGCTGGATCAGGAAGAAGAGGGGACTGAGCTCTCCCATTCCTCCCCGCTGTTCCCAGAGCATCCTTGTCCCTCACAGCCCTGGCTGGGGTCCCTGTAGCCCTGCACAGCCCTGGCAGCACCAGGGATCCCTGGCAGAGGGGCACCCCACGGGTGGGTGTCCAAGGCTGGACTTCCAAGGGCTCCTGCAGATCTGCTGTGATGTCACCGAAGGCAGAGCTGGGAGAGCAGCACTGCCTGCTGGGCTCCTGCTCCACCCCCAGGTCCCTGGCCTGTCTCCCTGCAGGCTGTGGGGTCCAGGGACAGCTGGACACAGCTCCAGGAGCAGCAAATCCAAGGCTGGAGGCAGCTGCTCCTCTCAGCTCCTCCCCAGCTCCAAACCCTCTGCTCCCTCCCAGCCGTCCTGCCCCATCCCCCTGGGGCACAGCCCCCCTGTTCCTCCCCTGCTCTCCTGCTTCCCCCAGCTCTGACCTTGGGAACATGCAGTGCAGATCCTGAGGGAGCATCCTTGCACAATCCAGCTAATGAGCCCAGCCTTGGCACCTCTTCTCATCTGAGCTGAGGCTGAGATGTCTCAGGAGTCACGTCTGGGCAAGGGGAGCTGGCAAACAGAGGGCTGCAGCCAGGGGGAGAGGACAACCAGGTTTAATTCCCGGTATGCTGACAGCCCTCTGCTGGCTTCACACCCTGCTCACTGTGCCAGGGCCCTGGCCCTGGCCTCAGGACAGGAAAGGCACTTTGTGGCCTGCAGGGACATGGGGACAGGACTGCAGTGTCCCCCAGCAGAGCCCTGGGGGTGATGGATGTTCCCTGGAGCAGCAGGGCTGGGATCCTGCAGTGCCACGGGCTGTGTCCCCACCCCAAACCAGGAACACCGACCTGGACATGTGGTGCTGATTCCAAAGGCTCTGCTCCAGTGGCATCTGGAAAAAGCCCTGCAAAGGCACCAGGTGAGACCCTCTCTGTCACTGGGTTTCTGTCCCTGCCACTGCCACAGCAGCGCCTTGTGCCACCCCCGTGTCACCAGCAGGGACCACAGGGACACGGGCACTGGGGAGTCCAGGCAAAGCCACTGCTCAGGGGGAGCAGGAGCCACAGAGAGGCTCTGGCAGCTCCCAAGGCTGTGGTAGCTTCTCCCCCTTCCCAAATCCCAGTAAACTGAGGCACAGAGACATCAGTGACAGCCAAAAGATCCCAGTGAAGGATGAACAGGGATCTGTCCTTCTGCTTCTCCAGTGTACACCTAACCCCTAAACCCCCTTATTTAGGGGAAAACCTATTTCTGAATGCTCCCCTGTGCAGACTCAGTGGGGTTTTGCAGGGGTTTGTGCCTTGGGGAGGAGGCTGCTCTCAGTATTTGCTGTGCTGGGCTCGATTCCAGCTGGTGTGCTGAAATGAATGTCACCTCCTGGCTGAAATCCCTGTCCCCACAGCCCCAGGGACGCCTGGCACTGCACTGCCCCACCAGCCTGGCAGGCAGAGCACCAGGACCATCTCCAGGCCCTGCAGGGTTCTGAATCAGGGTAATCAAGAGATGGATCTGCACAGGCCAGCTCCGAGACCGTGTCCGAGGGGCAGAGCCCCGGCAGCCCCACGGGCCCCTCGTGTCCGTCCTGCTCTGGGCTCTGCACCCAGGGCTGCCCTGCTGGGATCCACCAGAGCCCTCCCTGTGCCAGCTCCTCCACTGGCAGCTTGGCCAGCCCTTGTCCCAGCCTCCCTGAGCTCCTGAGCCCAGCACTGAGAGGCCCCAGGAACTGAAATAAAGAGTGAACCATTAGCTCAGCACTCAGTGCCACCAAAGGATGCCTAAGGCAGCTTAAATCCAGGGAAAAGGCCAGGCTTGTGCCTCTGCCCGTGCAGTTAAATGGGAAGAAATGGCTTTTCAGAAGGATTTTCAGCTGGGGACCAACTGCTGGAGTCCCCAGAGCTGCTGTGGCTTCTGCAGCTCTGAGGTCTCTCCAGGGCCTCACTCCTGTGGCCGGGATGGCTGGGACAATTCCCACCTGATCCCAAGGAGGATCCTTTATGGGGTGGGAGGGATGTCCCAGATCTGTTCCTGTGGCACTGCCAGCCCTGCCCGGCCCCAAAAGCCTCAGGCAGGAACTGATGCCTCCCTTTGCCAGGGAAAGATGCTCTGGACAGACTGACCCCATCCCAAAGGATCCCTGGGAGCTGGGCCAGCAGGAATGATGTGTTTGGGACCTGGCTGGGTGTGCACAACACACCAACACCTCCCTGAATCCACAACTCTTCCCCTCCTGGAAAATGGGGGACACAGAGGCATTCAGCTTCCAGCGAATGTTCAGGAATGTCCAGGGAATGTCCAGGGAATGTCACAGCTCTGGGCACTGCCTGGGGAGCAGCTCAGCAGAGCAATAAGGCAGCAGGTGAGGATGAGACCCCTGGGTGCATCCAGGAACACTTCCTGGAATAGCAGGGACTTGCTAAACCCAGGTTTAACACCAGGGACTGAAGAACTTGTAAAATTAATGATCCAGCCTAGGAGCTTGCATCAAAAATTAAAAATCCCTATTAAAAATTGGATAAACGTGTCACAGCCAGATTGAAATGCCTTTTAGGGCAGCTTAGCTCCTGATGTGGATTTGCTCCATTCCTGTGGCTGGAGGGGGCACAGGCAGAGAGTTCCCAGCCACAGGAGCATCAGCCTGGCAGGATCCATGGAATGCCAGGGAGCAGCAAAGCCTCAGCAGCACCTCTGCTGAGAGACACCCACAGCAGGCCTGAAAGGAGCTGCACCCAGGCACGGTTTGGATCACTCTCCCCAAATCCATCTTTTTCCAGCTCAAACAGGCTCCAGCTCCACTACAGTACTCCAGGAGTCCTCCAGCCCTGCCCAAGGATATCTGAATATCCCTCCCAGTAACTCCCTGTCTCACCAGCCTGTTCCCAAACTGTGTCAGCATAGCTGGAGCTCAAACCATCCCTTTAATTGTTGTCCAGATGGTGTCCCTGTCATTTTAATTTGTTGGCAGCCAATCCAATTTTATTTGTGCTCTCTTGCTGCAAGGACTCTTTCCTTGGAGATGCTGCTGATGCCTGTTCCTGCATTTTGGGGGCAGGGAGTCCAGGTGACACATTCTCCCCTGGCAGGGGGTGTGGGACAGGGGGAGCAGAGCCCCTGAGCCCTCCCCAAGGCTGGGTTTGTCCCCCTGGAAAATCAACCTGCCAAAGTCCAGCCTCCTTGTGCAGGGCTTGGGATGTAAAGGAGAATGGAAACACTTCTTGTTCTGGAGCTTCCCCCACCCAAAGCTTTCTGCCACCCTCCTGCTGAGAGCCCCAGTGCCCAGAGCTCATCCCCCAGCTCCTGTGGTCCTGGTGGCAAGGCAGCAGCTCAAACCCTCAGAACCTGGGATTGCTCTGCAGACCCCCCATGCTCCCACCCTTTGAGTGTGCACACACTGCCCTGCCTGTCTGGGGAGGGAGGTGATGCCAATTCCAGGGACAAAGAGCTCTCCTGGAGGCTGAGGGGGAAGGCTGGTGATGCTGGAAGAGTGGCTGTGGCACACAGGACCCAGCTGCCACAGGGAAGGATTCCCAAAGGGAGCTCAGGAGAAAGGAGCTGTGCTGGGCAGGGGCCTCCCCTCAGCCAGTGCTCCCAGCAGTGCTGGCACCTGGACTCTCCTGATGGGACAGAGCACAGGGAATGACACCACAAACCTCTGCTTGGGGGATCCCTGCAGCCTCCTCAGGGCTGAGCTGTCACAGCTCCAGGGACAGGGACTCACCCCATCCCCATCCAGGAACTGTCTGGAGCAAATGGGAACCTGCAACCCAAGAATTCCTGCAGAATTCANGAGCTTTACACAGTCCCAGGCACTGCATGAATGCTTGCAGGGCTTGCACTGAGCTCTTGGGGAGCTGTGCAGGGATCCATGTCCAGAGCATCTCCGATCCCAGGAGAATTTCCTTTTCCTTTTCCTTTTCCTTTTCCTCTTCCTTTACCTGTCCCTGTCCCTTTCCCTTTTCCCTTCCTTTCCCCTTTTCCAGGTGTTTTCCCTCTCTCTGGAGCCCAGCAGGCTCAGCCTGTTGCTGCTCCATGACTCAGCCCTGACTAATCCTGTCTCCCCTGGCTCTCCCTCCCGAAGCACATTCCTGCTCCTGTTGCCTGGATCCCACCTGGAGCACCGAAGATAACCAGTCAATCCCAGCTGGGCAGGCTGGAGGGACTCTCCCTGTCCTTTCCCCTTTCCCTTCTGTGCCGTGCCCCCCTGCAGGATGAAAGTGCCAGGGAAAACTCGGCCTCTGGAGAGGGACAGGAGCTGTGGCACAGCAGCTCTGCCTGCAGCCAGGGAACCTCGCCGAGCCCTCCTGGAAACAGCACAGAGACCCAGCTCTGCACCAGCCCCAGCCCCCTGGCCCACAGGGGTTTGTCAAATAACAGCCCCAAAGGAGCCTGGCTGGTGACAGGGCTCTGCAGGACACGGCCCCTCCCTGCCAGGACTCCCAACACCCGAGGAGTGTCACCAGATGTGTCACCAGAGCAGGGTGCACAGCCTGACCTGGGCTGACTTTCAGAGGCAGGGTTAGGATGGCACAGTTGTGTTGGTGATGTTGGGCTATTTTACCCGGGGTGTGTGACCCCAGAGTGTCTCAGAGTGTCCCCAGAGTGTCCCAGCCCTGCTCCTGGGGCTGCAGCCCCGCCAGCCCTTGAGCCCCTTGGCCCTGTCTGAGTTACTGGCCAGCAGGAGACAGCTGCTGATCCCACTCCATTGGAGCAGCACTTAGCCAGGACCCCTAAATTCCCTCAGGAGCTGCTTCCAGTGCCTCAGGAGCTGCTCAGGGATGTCTTCTCCACCCAGGAAAGAGAGACCAGCTGACAGCTGCTGACAGAGGGGAGGTGCTGGGAAGAAGAAGCAGAAATCAGGCACCTGCTGTGGATTGTAATCCATAAGGATGGAAAAGCCTCCTGGTGAGGGAAGTCCCCACATTCCTGCCCTATGTTCCCCTGCATGCCAAGCTCCTGCAGCCCCTTTCCCTGGCCTGCTCTGCTCACACCTCCAGTTCAACCAGGCACAGCCCTGGCACTGCCACCCTGGAGCTCGACCTTAGGGGCTCTACTGTGCCCTCATCACTCTGCACAGCTCCTGAAAGGTGCCTGTGCTCAGCTGGGGCTGGGCTCCTTCTCCAGGAACTGACAGAACCAGAGGTCACAGTCTCCAGCTGCATCAAGGGAAATACAGGTTGGATATTAGGAAGAAGTTTTTTACAGAAAGGGTGATAAAGTTCTGGAATGGCTGCCCAAAGAGATGGTGGAGTCACCATCCCTGGGTGTGTTTAACAAAGCCTGGATGTGGCACTGGGTGCCAGGGTTTAGCTGAGGTGCTGGGGCTGGGTTGGACTTGATCTTGAAGGTCTCTTCCAACCTGGTCATTCTGTGAATTCTGTACAAAGCCCAAAAATCTCCCCCAGTCTAGAAAAAACCCTACAGACACCCCAGCCCCACCTGAGGCAGGAGCTCCGTGGCTGAGGCACCAGATGCCAGCACTGCCCTGCAGCAACATTTCCTCCTGCTGATTCCAAAGGAACCTGGCTCAGGGAAGGATTTATTGGGATGTCTGCCTGGACAAATGCCGCTGCCATGGTTCACATTTGGGTTTCTCTGCAAGGCCCCACTTGCATCTCCCCCAAGCCTGCTTATCATGCATGTGCCTCTCTTCAGGTGAGATTTGTCACATTCCCACTCTGGAAATGTTTTTCTCTCCTGACAATACCCTTTAGATAGTGCCTGTGGAGGTGGATGACTCAAGCTTGACATGATTATTTCCATCCAGCATTTTTTATTAAAAATACTCCTGATGGTTCAGAACGTGAGGACAGGAGCTGCCTTGAAAGGGACGTGGAAAGCTCAGAGTCTGCACAAACTGTGCCATGATTTCATGTCAGCCAACAAGAGCCAGAAAATCTGTGTAAAACAGCCCCTCCCAGCCTGAATTTATCATTTCATGCATACAAACCTCCAAGCACATGGCAGTAACATCTACCCCAGACCCCTCCAGTCCCTCAGAGCCAGGTTATGGTGCCACTTCCAGACCTGGGCTGGCTTTCAGAGGCAGGGTTAGGGTGGCACTGCTGTGTTGGTGATGTTGGGCCATGTTACCCGGGGTGTGTGACTCCAGAGTGTCCCAGAGTGTCCCCAGCCCTGCTCCTGGGGCTGCAGCCCCACCAGCCCCTGAGCTCTTGGCCCTGCCACTTCCAGCTCTGTTATTTACCCAGAGTTACCAAGTTAAGGATCTCCTGATTTAGCTCTGGGCAAGTTAATTCCCTTTGTGACAGCTCCCAAACACCCTCACACTATCCAGCCCCACAAACAGCAGACCTGCTGCTGGGAAGGGACACCCATGAGCAGAGTGACCCCCTCCTCTCCAGCCTCCCCCTGCTCCAGCAGCGTGGGAAGAGCCAGAGCAGAGCTGGGGATGGCAGATGGCTGCTGCAGGTCAGGAAAGTTTCACAGGGAAAAACTTCCTGTGCTCTCCTGGGGCCTCACCTGGGAAACTGGACACAGTTGTGGTGTCCCCAGCATGGGGAGGACATGGGGAGGGAATTGTTGGAGCAAGGCCAGAAGAGGTTGTGAAGTTGATAAAGGGACTGGAGCACCTCTCCTATGGAGACAGGCTGGGAAATTTGGGATTGTTCACTTGGAGAAGGTTCCAGGGAGAGCTCAGAGCCCCTGCCAGGGCCTGAAAGGGCTCCAGGAGAACTGGAGAGGGACTGGGGACAAGGGATGGAGGGACAGGACACAGGGAATGGCTCCCACTGCCAGAGGACAGGGATGGATGGGATACTGGGATGGAATTGTTCCCTGGGAGGGTGGGCAGGCCCTGGCACAAGGTGCCCAGAGCAGCTGTGGCTGCCCCTGCACCCCTGGCAGTGCCCAAGGCCAAGCCAGACAGGGCTTGGAGTAGCCTGGGACAGTAGGAGGTGTCCCTGCCCATGGCAGGGGTGGCACTGGATGGGCTTTAAGGTCCCTTCCAACCACACCATTCTGGGATTCTGGATATTCATTTGGAAAATAACCTCTCAGAGAAGAGGCAGAGCAGCACTCTGAGCGTTCACCCCAAGCCCTGGGCTCTTCCCCCTTGCACCACTCAAAATCAGAGCTCTTTTCCATCTCCTGATCTCCCTGTTCTCCTCCAGCCCTCACCTGCAGCTGAAACAGGGAGAACTCCTGGCTATTCCCTGTAGGATGAGCTGGGAGTGGGGTCAGGCTGCAGCACCATCCCCCTGCAGGATCCCAGAAACCCTTCCCAAGTGAACAGTGCTGACACACGCAGAGCCAGACACAGAAAAAAAAAGAAATCTGCTGGAAAGAACCCAACAGATCAGGCACTTGTTGGAGCCTTGAGTGCAGAGGAACGTTATAGAAAATTCCCAGTGACTCCTCCAGCTCCAAACCTATCATAATTTAATCTGTGTGACTGGAATTTCTCAATAAGCTGGAACTCCCTCAGGACCAAAATCTCATTGAAAAAGAAACCAAGGAGAATTTTGGCATCTCTTCCCCAGCCTGGAAGATGAAATGCAAATCTGTTATTGGCATCGAGCTCTCACAGCTTGATCCATCCACAGAGCTCCAATAGCCTGACATTAACTTCTCAAGGAAGAACATTTTGTTACTCATCCTCAGACAGTTTATGCTTAAAGGCAGAAAGACTAATTCTGTTTGGGGTTTGGGCAGTGAACCTTCCCCAATTACCAGCACAGTCAGGCACTGATCTGGTATTAGAGACAAAACACAGGGAGATGGAGACTGCTGACTTCATTTTAAATATAAATTCCAGAGGCTGAACACTGCTGGCACATGGAAAAGCATCTCCAGCTTCGTCTGCTGCCCTGGCTTTTCAGACACTAATCGATCTGGTGCCACTGCTGTGCTTGCAGGTGGAAGATGATGACCTGAGGGGGAGCTCGGTGTGCTGTCCCGGGGCTGGGGACACCCCCACGCCAAAGGCACAAAGAGGGGTGTAGAGCACAGGCTGCCAGGAAAAGAACGGACCTTAATTCGAGCCTGTGCTTGACAGGCAGGGAATAAATGGGCGCTGAGGTGAAGAGCTGTGCCCGAGCTCCCGGAGCGAGAGGAGACAGCGATCCCGTGCGCTCCCCTCCCGGTACGGCCGGGACACCGATTAGCTGCACTCGGCTGCTCCTTCTCCAGGGGCGGCTCCTGCACACCTCATTTCCCTCATTTGCCGTTAATTAACGGCGGCGATCCGCAGCTCTGGAGCGCGGATTCTCCCGGGGCAGGCGGGGCTGGGCTCCAGCTCCTCCCGCAGCTCCCGCGGCCCGAGCGGTGCCCGAGGGCTCCGGGATGCGCTGGGGACCGGGACAGCAGGGCCAGGGGGATTGGGGCTGGGTTCCCTTTCCTTCCCTGGCCCAGCCCAGCCCGGTTCCCTTCTCTGTCCCAGCCCAGCCCGGTTNCAGCCCAGCCCGGTTCCCTGTCCCAGCCCAGCCCGGTTCCCTTCCCTGACTCAGCCCAGCCCGGTTCCCTGTCCCAGCCCAGCCCGGTTCCCTATCCCAGCCCAGCCCGGTTCCCTTCCCTGACTCAGCCCAGCCCAGTTCCCTGTCCCAGCCCAGCCCGGTTCCCTAACCCAGCCCAGCCTGGTTCCCTTCCCTGACTCAGCCCAGCCCGGTTCCCTGTCCCAGCCCACTTTCCATGCAACGGGGACGGGACGGGACGGGGGAAGCCGAGCAGGGACGAGCATCCCCCGTGCCCTGCCTGCCCTGCCAGGGCTTCCAGCCCCGGGGCCACTTGAAGCCACTCCTGAGAGGTCTCTGCAAATCTAACAGGCAATTCCAGCAGCTGTGCTTTAATGGGGACAGGACTAACAGAAAATCCTTGTTTGTGCTCGGAGTGAGCTGCAGGAGCTCCTCCCACCTCTGTGTGCTCAGCAGCCCCCTGACACCACACAGGGACAGGGCAAAGCTGGGCCTGGCCATGCTATTGGCATCTTAGGGGTGAGGAGAAGCTGAGCCAGCTCAGTTCAGCTGAACTCAAACCTGCAAGCCAAGCTCCAGGAGAAGAGCCCAGAATGTGACCTTGGCAGTGCTGGGGTTCCTGGGTCTGAGCTAAGCTGCACTGAAGTTTCTCAGGTTGTCTCTCACCTGAGCTGTGTCCTCACACCCTCACTGGGAAGAGGAAAACACTGTTGGTACCCGAGCTAAATTCATGTAAAGCTCACAAACCCAAATCCAAAGGCTCTGAGGTGGAAAGGCTGGGAAATGAAGGTTTGATTTACCAAAGCACACAAGAAAAGGGGCAGGGTGGTCAGAAATGTTGGCCTCCTGTTGCTCCAAAATGCTCCAGGCTGTCCTGGAAGGACCAGTTCCACTTTGCACCCTTCCCTTGATCCTTCCCTCAAAAAGTTCTCCATGGAGGCCCCTGATTGTGACCATGGCTTGTACCAAGTGTCCACTGGAGAGCAAACCAAGAACTCTAATTCATTCCACAATACTCAACAACATTAACTCTAATTATTTAACTCAGAAATGACCCTGGTGAGCCACAAATCCTCTACAAAAGAGACCTTCCCCCTGAACCAGATGGGGACCTGAACCTCTACCTGGCCACACATCCTGGGCCAGGGCAGAGAGGATTAACAGCAGCAGCTTCCAGGGGGAAATGATGGGATCCTCCAGCCAGCACATGTGGACAACCTTCCTGACGGCCCATGCCAGACTAAGGCTGCTCTGTGCTCCCTACCACTGATCTGGAAAATGGAATTTTAAAGCTCTTTCCATCTTCTTAAGCCACAAGCCACCTCCATGATCTTCTTACCCTGAGACATGGAGAGGAACCTCCCTTTGGGAAAGCCTCAAAGCAAATGAGACTTGGTGGGAAGACTCAGCTCTGCAGGGTCCCAGGGAAGGCTAAAGATACCTTCGGGGCAGCATGACCCTAAATTTTCTCATTTTACCCATAAAACACAGGCTTAATGTTTCAAAAAGCTGCAGAAGGACAAAAGCTAAGACTAAAATCACTCCATAGCTCCCAGCACAGCTTTGGTCAGGGACGTTCTCTGTGTCCCTGATCTGCTGAGCCATCCCACTGCCCACCTGCCCTCCTCTCCCAGGGAGCAGGTGCAGGAGAGCCCTGCCCACAGCCCAGCCCCAGCAGCACTCACCATCCAGCTCCTCCACGGAGATGTTGGCCAGCTGCTCGCTGTCGCTGCCGGCCGAGAGCGAGCGGTTCAGGTAATTGCCCTTGTACAACAAGCCAGCTGTCACATGGTGGAATGGCATCTTCTCCCTGCCACCAAAACGGGAAAAGAGAGGGTCATTGTGGTTATCTGCCTTTGTTTCCTGGAATGGAGCAAAGGCTGGCCTGGAGGAGGGGCTGGAGCAGCAGCCCAGGCTGCGGGTGGGTGTGAGAGGGGTGGGCTGAGCTCGGAGCCAGGGTCTGAGGCAGGAGCTGAAGGAACAAACAGCAAAGCAGCTGCTGCCTCTGGCTGCTGGAGAGGAGTGAGGGGAGCCAGAGCAGTGGAGCCTTAGGAAAACAGGATTTCCCAACACTCAGCCTGCAGGTTTCAGCCTTGGTGATAATTACAGAGAGCACTGCACTGACCTGCAGGTAACAGGTTACAGCATCGTGGAGTGTTTGGGTTGGAGAGGACCTTAAAGCCCATCCTGAACCACCCCTGCCATGGCAGGGACACCTTCCACTATCCCAGGCTGCTCCAAGCCCCATCCAGCCTGGCCTTGGGCACTGCCAGGGATCCAGGGGCAGCCACAAGTACTGCCCAGCAGAACAACTTCCAAAGGCAGGGAAGGGTTTGGCACCCCTGAGACCCCACCTGGAGCATGTAGCCCCCTCAGAAGGTCCAGCCAACCTCCCTGAGCAAGGTGTTTGTCACTGCAGGGCCCCAGCTCCAGACCCCTCTGGGAGGAGAACATCCACATTGGAGCAGGGCCCCACAAAGAACATTCCCATCTCCCAGGTCTGAGAGCTGAGGAGAAATCTCTCTCCATGGGAGGCTGGAGCAGGGAGGTGTTTGCAAACCCCACAGGTCCCAGCCCCAGAGAAGGGCAGGCACTGCCCAGAGAGGAGTGGGAATTACTGTCAGCAGCACTCACCCGGTGATTTAGGAGACACGAGGAGGAGGCGAGTTTGCCAAAGTCAATTGAAATATTAAGAGGAAGATTTCTCATGCCCAGGGCTGGATTCAATCAGCACAAGCTCATCCCAGGCCTGTTGTGCTTTGGGCTGCACATTTCCAGCAGAAATAAATCAGCAGAGTCCCCAGAGCCACCCAGAGCTGGCCAGGGACTCCCTGGGGCTGGAGGTGGCCAGGACAGGCTGGGAGCGGCTCTGAAAGCCACCAGGGCTCTCAGTGCACAGGGCAGGGGCTGCTCAGAGCCCACCCTCGGTGCTGCCAGGTTCTGTGCCCAGGAGGAGGTGCCAGCTCTGGAATGCTGCTGCAGCCAGCAGCACCAGGATGATCTGGCTGTGCCTCAGCCAATAACCCAAATATACAGACAATACACATGGATTCATTGGGAACAAAAGCCTTCCTGCTCCCTGGGCTGGGAACAGCTTTGAGAGACCCCCCAGGAGCAAACCAACCTGGAGACACGGGCAAGCACAGAGGGAGAGCAGGAGGCTCCTCCTGCACTGCTCAGCACGCTCCAGGAATTTCTCTGGCAGTAATTATGTAAATAAATCCTAATCGTAATTTTAAGTATTTTTATTTGGGAGCCGGTTTGCTCCAGCAGCACATTAGAAACATAAACAAGGGGTTCTGTTTCATTAAGCACATCTGTAATTTCCCAGCCCTTGCCAGTTCATGGGTTTCACTCTGAGATGTTGCTCCCTCTGACACCTGCTTGGCACTAAAATGGGAATTGTACCTGGCCAAGGGACACTGAGAGGCAATGCCAGCTCTGCTATCACTGCACAGACACTTCCAGCCCTCTGCACCACCTTCATTTGTTCCCAGGCCCCCCACAAACCATTCAGGCAGTGACCAGTTCCTGCTTTCTCTGGACAGTCCCCCCCCAGGGTAAGCACAGAGTTGGAAGAGACCCACAAGGGTCATCGAGTCCAACTCTTGGACAGCCCCAAGAATCACTAAAAGCAATTACGCTGAATTTTCAAATCACTTGACAGGAGTTTCAGTCTCCCCCTGGGCTGAGCTTGCACTGCACGCTCAGTGAGGCCGTGGGGCTGGGCTCTGGCACCCCTTGGCCCAGCCCCTGGGTGAAGGAACCCCAGCCCTGCAGCCCCTGAGCTCAGCCACAGATGGAATAGCAGCTAACCATGGAACTAAAGCATTCCTGAAATCACTTTTGCAGCCTTGGCTTCTACAACCATTAAAAAAAAATGACAATGCCTCTCCCCTGAGGGCTGAAGAGCTGAAAATCAGCTCCTACCTGGATCCTGTGGCGTGTTTTACTGCTGGAGGAGAGCCACGATACCCTGGAGTGAGAAATGCTGGATTAAATTCTGCTGCCCAGGTATATTAGGGTTTTAAAGCTGTAACATCATTCAGCAGCAAGCCCTGCAGAGCCTCTGGAATCCAGCACCTCTCAGCTCTAACAAGGGATGCTCCAAGAGGGCCCAGCTCCCGTGCCAGAGGCCCCCAGGGATGTGGAGCTGTGCCTCAGGAACACTCAGCACCCTCAGACAGGAACCTGCAGCCAAACCCAAGCCTCAAAGGGGGAGAAAACAGAGAAAAGGGCCCCAGGAGGGGCAGGTGGGGGACAGCTCCAAAGCACCGGGGTGGGAAAGCCCTTGAGGGTGGGATCCATAAAAGCTCCATGGGAATGTGTAGGTGCCTGTCTGGGATAAAAGGGCTGTCCTGGCACAGCCAGACTGGTCCAGGCTGGGATTCCCATCCCTGGATGTGTTCAGGGCCAGGTTAGAGCAGCCTGGGACAGCGGGAGGTGTCCCTGCCCGTGGCAAGGGTGGCACTGGGTGTGTCCTTCCCAGCCAGGCCATTCTGGGATTCTGGGACTGGCTCGCTTTGAATGCAGCCTCAATGTCCATGTCAGAAACACAGAAACCTCCTGCAGCTTCCCTGTGGCTGCTGCTCCCAGTGCCCAGCGAGGCCTGGAACCCTCAAAGCACGGCTGGAGCTGGAGCGTGCTGCTGGCTCCATCCCCGTGGTGACACCTGGCACCATCAGCAGCAGGGGCTGCAGGGCACTGACAGCCTTTTTCCTCTCCAAATGTCCCCTTTGAGCACTGTGCCCCCTCCCCAGGGTGGCACTGGGGCTTCTGCCCCTCCTCCAGAGCTGCCCAACAGCCCCTGAGCAGGGAGCTGGGCTGGGCTTTGCTCTCCAGCACAGACAGGTTTTCCACCAGGCACCTTGCCAACCAAACACAGTGTGGGGATTCGGGAGCAGTGCAATCCCCTTCAATAACATCATGAGAATACCACGGAAACATCGACATTGAACCAGAAATCCCTCAAAGAACCCCTCACCAAGTGTGTGGAGATCGCCCCATGGTACCTCAGTGTCTAAGGCTGAAAAGTGTGGCTGGGTGTGAATTCTATTTCCATCTGTCAGAGCTGGGCAGTTCTCTCCTGTTCATGGGGCAGTTT